>RJWM01005717.1:0-89967 GCA_004363535.1 Dasyprocta punctata
AAAAAAAAGATTTCTGAAATTAGTATCAAGGACACAACACATAATGATATCTTTCTTGACTGAACTGCATGTTTTTATTCTAGAGATCTTTAAAAAGTGTAATCATTAAGCTTTTAGAATGCTCAGGAGAAAAGTGAGGTCCACGCCTGTTTTGCTGTGTGGCAGATACGCATTCCTTTGATTGCACATATGAGTTGTGCTGGGTGTGTTCAACCCATCCAGCAGTTCATGTAGCATTGGGCCAAGAAAGTACCAGTGTTTCAGCAGTAAGGGATCAAGGTTGTATCCTGGACCTTATCTTAGCGGCAGCGGTGGCAGAGTGTGTGTGTGTGTGTGTATGTGTGTGTGTGTGTTTACCTAAGGACATGTGCGGGATCCAAGAAGATCTTGATCTCAAACCAGTTTTGAGATTGAGTTGTGCATTGTTCTACAATCACTTGGGTTAATAAGCAGCTCTTTTAAAATACCTTTCTACCCTTTCAAGCTTAAATGTACTTGACATTTATTCCTTAGTAGGAGCAATTTCTTAGATGTCATCTCATTTCCTTCTTATTATCTCAAGATCACTTTCAATACAAGACAGATTGCTTTTGAAATGGTTATGAGGGGGAATCAAGTATGTGAAGCAGATGGGTAGGACTAGGAAAGGAGTGACTTGTTCTGGAAAAGGTAAAGAGAGGGACAAGTTCTACTTGTTTAGCACTCTTGTGCCTGGGGCCTGCATGGAAGCAGCCTCCCAGCTGTGATAACTTTAGCCTTGACCTAGTTTGCATGCTCTGTCTACCCTCCCACGCTTCCCCCCACCCATCCTGGAATCAGAAGAGAGGCTAAGAACCTCCAGACTAATCCCAACAGCCAAGGAAAACCAGAAGAGAGCAATAGCAAAATACCATGTCAGTACTCAAAGTGAGCATAGAGGTTGTGGTGGATTAACTAATGGTCAACCTGTAACACCCAGATAAACTGAATCAGTTTGGTTCTGGGTATGAAAGGCCCACATAAGGATTGTTGCTAACAGCATAAAAAGAGAACTAGAGGGGAAGATGGTACGCTGTTGAGTCTCTTGGAGGTTGTTGCACTGGTTTTCCTGATATGAACTCAGCTGGTCCTCACCGTTGCTGAGGATGGCTGCTGTTCTTTTTGGAGGAACTCTGGTCCTGACCTTGAACATCAAGCCAGTGCAGATCCCTCAGCTTGGTGGCACAGATCCTTCATCCCACTGGCACAGACTTTCTAGTTTCCATCACTGACCTTTGGGCCTTCCCAGTGCAGATTCTTGATACAGATTTGTATGAGACATTGTCATGGGCTCTAGGCCTCCAGCTGAATTCGGGGAGGACATTGCCAAGGGCTCTAAGTCTTTTGCTGGACTCATGCTGGACATTGGTGTGGGATCTAGGTCCTCAGTTGGATTCTTTGGGTCTCCAGTGTGTGGACAGATCTGCAGTCTTCTGCATTTGACTTTTTGAGTGAATATTATAAAATAATCCTATGAATTATGTGTCCTGTTTTAAATCTATTTCCTTGTAAACCCTGACTCCAACAGGGGTCATCTAAGATTGGCTACATTTCTTACCCCTTCCCCTTTTCCTAGGTGTAGAAACTAATGCACTGCAAGATCACAGGTCCAAGCCTTGATCACATAGCTAGCAGACGCCCACGCCAGACCTAGAATTCAAGTTAACAAAAAGTCCCTTTAATTGAAGAAAGTGTCTTCAACCCCCAGAGACATAGTTTTACCCTTTGTATCTGAACATGTTGTGCTTTGGGGTCAAAGCAAATAAAGGCTCAAATTCCTGTATGGTTTAGCAGACCTGATACAGTAGCTATGGGGGAGGAGAAACCTGTTTAAAATTGCTTAAGTAGGTTATTTATGCAAAGGACCCTTATATTTTAACTTTCTACTGAAATTAAAAGTTAAATTTAGCTTTCATTTGTCTTTATGCAGTCATTCAGGAGCTGATTCAAGATTCTTCCTCAAGAATCAACTCATGATTCTTCTTCTTTCTTTTTAAAATTAATTTCTAAATGACCACTCCAGGAAAGGTATACAGTGTTTTTAGATGGAAAGGCTTATTAATTTTCCCTACTTTAATTTATAAATCTGAATAGTCAGTCATGATCCCAATGTAATTTTTGTTAACTTGACATAAATGTTCTAAAACTAATCTGGAGACCTAAGTGAGCAAGGAAAGATAAGAGTAATGAACAAAATTAATAAAAGAACTTGAATGATCAGGTATCAACACATGGTAAAGTCACAGTCATGTGAATGGTATATGTATTACAGACATGGGAATATAGGTTCATGGCACAGCAGAGACTATGAAGAGAATAACTGTACCAATAAGATTTAGATATAGAGCCACTGGGGGAAAGGATGAAATATTCAATAAACAATGTGGAAGTAACTCAGTTACTTGGGGAAAAATAGTCTTATGTCATATACTAAAATGCAATTTAGATTCATTTTAAAAAATAAAACTCTGTTCTTGGGGTATAGCTTAGGGGTAGAACACTTGCCTAGCATGCCCAAGTCAATCCCTAACACCATATGCACTAAAAATAATAGTCATCATAGTAATACTGCAATAAAAATATAAAGAATAAATAAAGAAGCAGGCATGATGGCTCATGCCTATAGTCCTAGCTGTCTGGGAGGCTTAGGCAGGCGGATCACAAGTTCAAGGAAGCCTGAGCAACTTAGTGAGATTCTATCACAAAATAAAATAATAAGATAAAATAATAAAATAAAATAACTGGGGATGTAGCTCATGCAAGGTCCTGGGTTCAATCCCCAGCACAAAAAGGTTAGAAATCTAAAAGAAAATAAAAATGTATCTATATGTATCTTGGAAAAAAAATTTAAACATAATACTAAATGACAATTTAAAATACTTTTGTGTTCGACCTTTTAAATATTAAACCTTTGAAATAAAAAAGTAAACAAACCTAAATCTTATTGTGGGATTAGGTCCTAGGTATTTTAGGATCTAATAAACCATAGAATAAAAACTTTTCCCTGGATTCTTTTTAAATGTAAAGGGATCTTGGCAGGAGGGTGAGGAGGCATGGAGGGAGGGGTATGTAAAGGGCTGATAGGGTGTTGAGTTAGCTTTCCATCACTGTGACTAAATACCTGAGATGAACAATATAGAAAGAGGAAAGCTCTATTTTGGCTCATAGTTTTAGAGGTTTCAGTCCATGGTCAACTGACCTGTTGCTTTTGGGCTTGTAGGGAGGCAGCACATCATGGTAGGTATGCATGGTAGAGGCAACTGACCACTTCATGGCGATCAGGGGGCAAAGAGACAGGAAATGACTTGAGTCCCAATATTATCATCATGGTCTCACACCCAGTGACCTAACTTCCTTAAACTAGACCACACCCCTGAAGGCTTCCACCACCTCCAAATAATGCCTCAAGCAGGTGACAGAACCTTTAACACATGAGCCTTTTATAGACATTTTGGATCTAAACCATGGCCCGTATTGAAAAGTGGAGCCAGATCTCACCTAGCCTACAAGTGTGATTGTGTTATGAGGGAGCTAAAAGCTGGAGGGAAATTCATCATGGGTAAGACACCCTGGTGCCTAAACATGGTAGCATTTCCAAGGAGGATTCCTTCTCATGCAGAGTCATTCCTCTGAATCTGTTATTTTGTTTTGTTTTTGCTTTACCCCAGATCTGTGGGAGATCAATAAAGTTCATAAGTTCATAAGTTTTATAGATTGCCCTTAAAGGAAAGTTTTGCTGTAAGTTCTCATTGTGACTTAGTGAGACTCTGTCTCAAAATAGAAAATTAATAACAGGCTGGGAGCACAGCTTAGCACAGAGGTCCCAGATTCAATCTCCAGTACTGCAAACAAAACAAAACAGCATTGCTGTTTCTACAAGGACAGTAAATTCGGGATACTTTAATGATTTCCTCTGAATGTTGTTTGGGGGGTGGAGAAAGAAATAAGGAGTACTGGAGATATTAGGTCATAGGTTGTGTGCATTTGGCATTTTAATAGCTAACTCCACATAGTCAGCCCCCACCTGTAGTCCCCCAGGAGTGGCAGAGATTGTGCTCTTTGCTAGTCTTTGACCAACACACCCCAGCGCATGTTTTGATCTGTCAGTCTGAGAGGCGTTCTTAGTGAAATCTTAGTTTATATTTTTGATCATGACTGAGGTCAGATATCATTTCACATGTTTAAGAAGTACCTGAATTTCCCTTTCTGGGAACCAGTGAGTGTTTTAGAGCTGAAGCTGACCCTAGAGTTGAAGTCCAGCTGTTTAGCCTACAGATGTGGAGACTGTTGGCCCCCATTGTGGAAGCCCATGACACAGGACAAAACACTGGGTTTCCTGTCCTAAAAGCTCTCAGAGTGAGAGTAAGACAAGTTCTGTAAAAGTCTGTGAGGGCAGTTGGGTTTGGCTTCAAAACTGGAAAGTCTGGAAATGATAGGGCAATGCCACAATACCTTGGCAGTGAGACCAAGGCCTGTGAGACCCTGAATGCTAATCAGAGTAGCCTGATCAATTGCTCTTGTCACATAATACATTAGAGTCCTCTGGAAACTTGGCTAGGAGTGCTTGTACCTTCCATGAACTTCAGGTACCTCATATATAAAATGCGATTAATGTTAGTTGTTTCTGCCAAGTTTGTGAGAACTGGGTTTAATATGTATAAAGCAGCTGACACAAATAGGCTCTCAAGTCTTATCATCTTCCTCATATTTGTGTGGCTTTTTATCTGACTTACTCATTCCCATGGAATGAGGGTGGGGGAATTTCGGGAGGGCAACTAGAGCTGCTCTCGGAGGTCTCTGTGGCCCACACTGTTGTCCTGCATGCACCCTCCACTTAGTTCTAGCTCCCCCACCCTCACCCCAAAATTAGCTGTCAGCATCTAAGTCATTCCTCTGAGACAGTTCATGCACAAAGGGACATCACATTTACATTGACTCCCTAGGATTAGAGAAGAAAAGGCTGCTCACTTTGTCGCACTCAGCTTTTTAGGTCTTTACTCAAGATACCTTTTTCATGTTTGTCAAGAGATAGGAAAAGGCTCCAGATTGTGAAAGGGAAGACAGAATATATGCTGACCACACCATGAGACCCGGTCTCACAGCAGAAAGGACTGGAAAGACAGAAGGAAGGGAGGACTGCTAGAAACTTGTGCTTTCCAGTGCAAAGTCTAGTTGATCGCCATGTAGTCTTCCTTGGGTAGTCTTTGGGTCGCCAGAGTCAAGATTTTTTATGGGGTATTTACTTCACAGTTATTTTTCATGTTATCCAAAAAGAATCTGATCATATGCAGGACTGGGACCAGAATGGGGCTGCCTCAGCCTCTCCTTTTCAGAGACCACTGTCCTTTCTCATTGGCCCCCTGGACATTGCTCCCAGGTGGGGAGGCTAGAGAGGTGTCTTTTGCCCTTTCTTCATCACCCCTGGTTACCTACTTGCCCAGTGTTAGTTATAGTACAAGCTGTTAGCAGCTCTGAAAAATGAATGAAAAAGTTAATCTTTACAGGCCTCTCTGTTCTACTTCCAATTCTAGAATTTCTTCAAGGGTGGCTCCTGGCCATCCTTCTGTCCATGAATCCTGGAAGCCTGATGAAAATGGAGATTCTTAGCCTCCCCTCCATTCTAGGTCTTCTAAATCAGGATCTGGGGTTGAAGCCCAAAAATACGCATTTTCAACAAGCATTCCCAGGAATTCCTTAAGTTTGGTGCCACTGTTTTGCTACATTGTCTCTTTTTTCCTTTCCCTTCTCTTTTCTGTTTCCCTTTATCTCTTATTCCTTCATGCCTCCCACTCCTGCTCATGTTTGCTTCCTCTTACTTCTCTTTAATGCCAAGGATCCAGAGTAGTAGTCTGATGAACTGTCTTTTTAACAAAATAAATTGTTAAGTCTTCTGGAAACTCTTAGCTAGGAGAAGGAAAAAGATGTATCTTTCTTATTGCTTTGTTTGTCTCCATTAAAGAAAGTCGGACTAAGAACTATCCTTGGAGCTAGGGTGCAGCTTAGTGGTAGAGCCCTTGCCTAGCACGCACAAGGCCCAGAGTTCAATCCTGAGCACAGCAAAAAAAATTAAATTAGGCTAGGCATGATAGTTCATGCCTATAATTGCAGCACTTGGGAGGCTGAGACATGAGGATCTCTGGGTGTTGCAGGCCAGCCTGGGCTACAAAGTGAGTTCAAGGCCAGCCTGAACTGCATAGTGAAATCCTCTCTGAAGAAGATAAAAAATGAACAAACAAAAAAAGAAAAGAAAAGAAAAACTAAACTAAATTAAATGAGAGAGATCCTCTCCAAGCATCAACTTTGTAAAGTCCATCTTTTCCACGGCGCCTCCAGTTTCTAGCTACTCTTCCATAGGAGAGGGATCTTGAAAATGCCCCAAGAAGGATGGCCATCAGCAGCCCTAAAGTGGAAGACACCTGAGGGTCTTTGCTGGAGGCATTTGTGGAAATTGGGGCTGATAGAACAAAAAGTGGTGCAAGAGAAAGTGTGGGAGCTTGTGGGGGCGGTGCTTGTTTGGAGCTTGGGGTGGCGCCACTAGAGTCCTGAACCCCTGCTTTTGTCTTCACAGCCACAGAAGGAAGAGACCAAGATGAACACAGAGGTGAGTCTTTTACAAAAACTATTTGAAGAGATGCTTTAAAAAAAAAATTTTTTTTTTGCAATGTCCCTTTCTTTTCCTTTGCAGAGTATCCTTTCCCCCCACAAAGCTTTCAGAAACATCAGCTCAAACTTGAAAATCTTCCCCTCCAAGCTACCAATTTGATCTGAGCTTTAGGTGATATAGGAAGAATTAGGCCCCTCCGAGGAGTTTTTATCTGTGCCTACACAGCTTCGTTTACATCTGAACCCACCCTCTTCAGCTAATCTTGAAACAACACTCAGGAGCTGAGGCATGTGGGGTGGGGTGGGGTGGGGTGGGTGCCGGGCCCAGATGCCTGCTTTGTGTTGTTCAGGGACTCTTCACTTTGTGTACTCAGACCTGCCTGCATTGTCTCCTTGGTGCTCTCACTTTCTGTTCTTTGATCCAAGGACGAGTCTGACCTGTTAATCTTTTCTTTTCTCTCTTCATTTTACTCATTTGCTCCTTCCTCCTCTAATACCCTTCCCAGTCTAACCTGGACCTCGGGGTTCAACAACTACTGTATTGCGCTGATGCCTTCAACTCCATTTCTCCTTATCCTGGTCACCACTGCCCCACTCCCACAAACCTGGAGGCTTCCCCAAGGGATGGTGATCATGAGAGAGCAGCTGTTTGCAACTGGTAGATGTTTTGGAACTCTCATACAGGGGCTCAGCCCATGCAGCTCTCTGTCCCATTGCTCTGGATAATCAGATCCAATCTCTGTCATTCTCCTGAATTTCTGTACACCTTATAACCACCTCTTCACTCTTAGCATCTGGATCATTTTTTACTTTACAGAGAAATATGTAAACATCCCACCCGACATTGTCTCTCAGTTCCTGCCTCTCCGTGTGTCTTGTTCCTCTTGTTGCATGGAAAGGATGTTCATCAGTAGTAAACAGAAGCTGTATTGGAAACCCTAACTGAATGTGTCTTTTGTTTTGAGAAACAGTCTTACTGTGTAGTTCAGGACAGCTCTGAACTCACTGTGCAGCCTAGGCTGGCCTCAAACTCATGCTCCTCCAGCCTCAGCCTCCTGAGTGCTAGAATTATAGGTGTACACCACTGTGAACAGCTCTAATATAGGTTTTTTCCTGTAGTCCAGATGAAGGGTGATCTTTACGATTGGGTGATCCGGTGGCTCAAAGATCTAATCAGGGGCCCAGCATCTTTTCCTCCCTCTACTTTCATCCTAGAGTTGGCTCTGCTTTAGGGGCCATTCTCCTTGTGGTTATGGCATGGTTGCCAGCTACAGGTTGGGCTGCACCCTTCCTCATCCCCTCCCAGCAGGAGAAAGAAGTAGCTTCCTGTAGTTTCTTCAGGAAAGTGGGAACTTCTTTTTTATGAAGCACCAACAAAGGCCTCCTTAGTCTTATTGGCCAGAATCAGATCACATGTCCATTGCTGGACCAATCACTGTGTCCCAGGAGCAGGGGATTTGCTGATTGGCCTAGACTAGTCAGTCCCATCCTGGAGAGGTTTCTCCACCCCTGAGCCTGGTGGAGGAAGAGGAAACGGGGAGTGGATGTTGGATCACATCCACCCACACCTGGTCAGGCCATTTCTTTCCAAAGCATACCTTTCTGCTGCCAAGACCTTGTGCTGCCTCTTTAATTATCTCCTTATCAGCTGCATTGTTCACCTCTTTTCCACTACCTCTCTCATCAATATTTCAAAATGGTTTCATTTTTACTCCCTTTAGAACAAAATAATGTCTCACATCTTTCACATCTTGTGGAACAGCTGCTGCCCTACTTTTTTCATCCCCTTGAGCAGGCTTCTTGAGAGAGGGAGAAAGAGACAGAAAGAGAGAGAGAGAGAGAGAGAGAGAGAGAGAGAGAGAAGCTGCTCATTTCTCCTCCCTGAGTCATTGTTGGCCTATCGTACTTTGGTTTCTTTTCCTGCACACGTGGAGATTGTGTGACCGTCACCGCAGTCAGGGTACAGAACCTCACCCCAGATCACTCCTTTCCATTGCCTCCTTCATAGTCCCAGCCTCTCCTCCCTGTTCCTGACCCTTGAAGCCCCTGTGTGATACTCCTTTAATTTACACAATTGTGTTTTGTTATAGTTTATGTCTCATCATCTTTCTTTTTTGCACTCTGTTGTATTTCAAGATATCACACACAGTTTATCTGCCACACAGGCCCTGGGTTGTGCATCCATTTACCCCTAATCAAAAGCCTCTGGGTGGAATGTTGTTATTACCTGTGTTTTGTAGATGAAGGAAATTAAAGGAATGTAGATTGCTGTAAGAAACAGGAATGGGGAATTAAGAGGCAGAATGGGAATGAAGTCCCGATGTGGCTTAGTGAATGCCTGTATTCATGCCTAGACCCAGCTAATCCTGTCCGCAGTTTCTGCTGCATAAAGAGTTTCTTGGAGTCCTCTCTCTGGAAGGGACACCTCCCACAAGTGAATTCCCTCTGCTCTTTCTTTAATCCTTTCTCTGGTTACCTTCTGTCCCATGACTTCAAACAGCTGTCTGCACACCTTGTACACCTTAATGTCCCCAAGCATCTGGGTGATGTGTCAGTTTGCTCTCACCAAGTATTACGGCTTGTGTCTAGATGTCCCCCCAAAGCTTCATGCAGTCATATGTGGGGCTTTTTTGAGGTGACTGGATCAAGAGTGTGTGATGCTGGGATCAAGAATGTCCCACCATTAGTGTGAATGTTGCCCATCAGCCTGAATAGAATAGAAGGAACAGAAAAAGGGCTGCTGTTGGCTTGCTACTTGCTGCTTTTGCTGCCTTCTGCCTGCCGAGAACTGTTTCTCCTCTGTGATGCCCCTCTGCCATGCCACCCTGCTTTAGAGCCAGCCCACTATGAACTGAAACCTCTACAAACTGTGAGCCAAAATAAATCTTCTCTCCTTTAACTTTAGGTGTCAGGTATTTTGTCCCGACAATAAGAACAGTAGCTAAGACACTGAATAACAGTTGACTAAGTAATAGGCTCGCTCAGAGGCTGCTGGGATGTGATCTAGAGCTTCGAAATGTGCAGGAAGGAAATCGCATGGCAGAAGTGGTCAAGGAAAACTTGCTGTGACTCCAGATGCCCTCAGGAGGGGGAAGGTGCAGAGGGATCCTCAGCCAGAATCAGCCCTGTGATCTCAGCGTGTTTTATAAGACAGAAATGACACCCTGGATCACAAGCCTTTGCCCAGAAGTTGAGATGACAGCAGGTCAGGTTTGATAGCTGACTGGGGTTCAGCAGAGCCTGAGGACCCAGGTCACAGTGAGACAGTCTGCAAGAAGTGTCCCATTTTCATTTTTTCTTGGGACTGAAACTGGGAGGAGAGGATGGTGTCTCTCCCTGGGCTTTAGGAGACACACACACCTCGGGGGCAGGATAAAGAAGGAAGATGGTGAATCATGAAGAGAAAACCACGGTGCTATGAGGAGGGAGACCACGAAGGAGTGAGTTCACAGCAGGTTCTCTTAAGTGTCCAGTATGTGCGAGTCCAGGAGTATGTGCTGAGGGGACGCCTTTGAACATGGTGATGCTAAGGCCCTGGATGACGCATGGACCACATGCCTTAGGGTAACAGAGAGGTGGGACCAGGAGAGGTGAGAGGAGCAACAGTTGTCACCCACAGGTGTGAGGAGTCTGGATGAACAGAGCGTGGTCATGGGCAGAGAGTCCCAGAAGTAGGACAGCAGAAGACATCCAGCACTGGAGGGGGAACCCCAGGAAGGACAAGGACGGTGACCAAAGGCGCTGTCAGCTATGCAGCCCCCACCCTCTCATGGCATCCCTGTGCTATACATAGCTACTTAAAGTGACTGTTTATATGTGGGTAGATAATACATGTGCATGTTTCAGAGTTTTAAAGGATTATTAAAGATGATGAGGAGCCCTCTTCCTTCCCACCCGTTTCCCCGGTGCCCTGTTTCTCATTTCCTCCGGAGAACATGTCACCGGTGGCACTGGTTTCTTGGCTTTCTTAGGGAGATGCTAAAATTATATAATAAATATTTTTTCCATCAGTTTACTTCCTTTACTTATGCTAAGCATGGCACTCTATATTTTGCCTTTCTCACGTGATGATGTATCTTGGACAGTACTTGTTTTCAATATGTAATGTCTCTGTGTTCTTTTTTATAGCTGTGTACTAGTCCATTTTATACCCACCTGCTTTAAAGATTATTTAGTCTTTTGCTTATTATAAGTAAGGCTGCAGTAAAGCTAAGTCAGTTCACTATTGTAGCTCTGTGGGACCTGTTCTTCCAGATGGAGTTAACGGAGTGAAGAGTATTTGCATTTTATCTATGCTAAATATTTCCAAATTGCTCTCCATAAATTAAATTGCCTGTGCTTCTATTGTTTTTTTTTTTTTTTTCTTCCCTGCTTCCTTCTTCCTTTCTTGGTACTAGGAATTGAACTACATCCCCAGCCTTTTTTTATTTTTCATTTTGAGACATGGTCTTGTTAAGTTGCTAAATTGTCCAGGCTAGGTCCAAACTTAGGATTCTCTTACCACAGCCTTCTAGAACTCTGGAATTACAGGTATGTACCATCGCACCTAGCTGGGTTACCTATTTTTCTGTTTATGAAAGTTAGCGGTCTGACCCTGTTACAAAATACCAGAGGAAATCAACTTGATACAGGAAAAGGTTTATTATAGTTCATGGTTTCAGAAGTTTTAGTCCATGGTTTCTTAGCCTGGGTACTTTGAGCCTGCGGTGGCCCAGTCCCATCATGATAGGACTGGGTGACGGGAGAACAGTTCACCTGATGGCAGCCAGGAAGCAAAGTAAAAAGCAGCGTAGAGTTGGGGTTTTCATATTCTCTTCAGGGACATATCCCAATGACTTTACTTCCCCCAAATGGGCCCTTCCTCTTCACAGATTCATGCCTCCCAATGGGGCCCAAACTGGAACCAAGCCTTGAATGAGCCGTGTGTTTACATGACCTTTGGGGACATTTCAGGTCCAAGCTCCAGCCTTCTTCCTTCTCCAGCATGTGAAGATCTCTATTTTCCCTGCCAGTCATTCTGCTGTCAAACTTGTTGGGTCTCACAAACAATAGATGAAAAATACAAGCTCAGTCTTTTGATTGGAATCGCTTTCCTCCCTCCCAAAGTAGTGGTTCAGCACCTATCATCATGCCTCATACATAAAGTTCTTCTGTAGTAGTGATTTTACATTTTCTTTTAAATTTTTCATCTTTTTTTTTTTAAAAAAAACTTTTTTTCTAAGTTGACAGAATAGATTCTCTTAATCCTAACTTTCTATAAGCTACATTTTCAGGTCTGGAATGCACAACAGCAGTTTCTCTAAGTCCAGGGATAGGGCAGCAAGTTTGTTTTGTGACTATTCCTTGATCCCGAACTTACGTTTAATCCTGAATTAGTTTTTGCTGTCCCTTAGGTGCCCCACTTTCCTGCTGTCTCAAAACTGCTCCTATTCTTTATTTCTCCAAATATCACCACTACAGGGGCATTTTACCATGTGTCCAAGATGGCGGAGCGTGGCCATCGACCACAGAAGGGACATTAGGCATCTGAGGCCCAGAAGTCCACTGTGTGCTCCTCTATGGGGCACTTCTTATGGGCTGCATTCTCTGCAGACATCAACCTCCTTCCAATTTGTATTCACTTTCCCTCCCACTTGTCTTTTTCCCTGTGTTTTTTTTGTTTGTTTGTTTGTTTTGTTTTGTTTTGTTTTTTTCCTCTGCCTCTGGTTCCTACGCACAGAGAGTTAGCTACTGTCACAGAGGAATGGCGTGGTGCTGGGGCTTGAACCGTGGGCCTCACACATTCTAGGCAAGCACTCTACCACTAAGGTGTCCCCCGCCAGCCCTATCCATTTCATTTTTAGTTTCTTTCTTTCATTTTCAGTTTCATTTGCAGAACATGCCTTGAAGAGACATCACATAAAATGAAGATGCTCTAGCAATTAGTTTTCCTCAAAAGTGAAGTTCTTGTCTTTAGAGGAACCTGGTTGTTAAAATAGCAGTTTTCACCCATATCTTGTCCAGTTGTGTCGTTTTTATTCTTAATTGGGGATTAAGCCTGGGGCCTTTGCACTGCACAACACCCCAACTCTTATTTTTATTTTTTTATTTTGAGGGACAGTCTCACTAAGATGCCTAGACTGGACTTGAACTTGTAATCCTCTTGCCTTGGACTCTCAAGAGTGCTGGGATTACAGGTGTGCCTGTGCCTGGCCCGTGGGTCAGTTTTGCAAAGGAACAATATCTAAACCAAACCCTAAAGTAGGTTAATAATGCACTCTGACACTCCACAAACCAGGTTCAGTGCACAGGTTTGTATATCATTAACTGATGACAGGGCCAGAACAGTTTGGCTGTTTACAGTGAAGCTGTTTCTAACTGTGTGGCTTTTTTGAAGCTAGCAGAAACTTTGTAGGCCAGTGGTCATGTAAAAGGTAGGGATTCAGTAGTTAGTCTTAGGAGTACCATAAATATTTATTCTAATCGAGTGAAATATAATAATAACGTAATAATAGCCTAATAATTGAATACTTGTCTCCTTTGGTTAAAAAAGCCAACAAATGTTTGATCAGGGATATGTGTTTGGGCTCTGTTTGGTAAAGAGATGGTCAAAAAACAAAGAATAAAAACATAAAACTTGTAACCTGCAGGAGGCTAACTGGGTTAAAATGCCTGTCATCAGTGGGCCACTGTGGCTGACCCTTACTATGTCCTTCCTGCCTGACAGAGGAGAAGTCTGGAACCACAATTCCCAGTGTTCCCTCGTGTGTGCATGTGTGTGTGTGTGTGTGTGTGTGTGTGTGTGTATGTGCATGTGTGCATGTGTGTGAAGGCATCCAGTTAGATGCTCCTGGGAGCTGTGGAGGCTGAGAGAAGGACTTTTACCCTGAGTCATGGCCAACACGTGGCTTAGCGGCAGCCACAGTCAGCCACCAGGAGTCACCTCCTTCAAGCTGCAGGCTGAGAGAGGCTGCACTGCTTTCCAGACACTGTGGCTTCCAGGCAGGCTCTGGGGAAGCACCTGCTTTGGTGTTGCCAGAGGTGGTCAGAGATGCTGCTCTAGGTTAACTCCCCAGGGGACACAACGGTTCCTAGCAATGGTTCCCAGCCTCTAAGTCCCTGTGTTAAAATTCTTTATATTAGAATACAATTGTGTGACACATGATGACATTCTGTCCAGCGATGGACTGCATACATGCTGTATAGATGAGGTGTGTAGTAGGCTATACCATTTAGGTTTGTGTAAATACCTTCTGTGATGGTCCCACAATGACAAAATCACCTAACAATGCATTACTCAGAAAAGACCTTTGCTGTTAAGTGACATATGACTGATTTCTCCTTTCCAGACTGAAATCTAATGGGTATCTCATGGGGTTTATAACACACGTAGAGTCAATTGGGTAACGATGGTACAAAGTTCAAGAGGGAGAAAATGGAAGTATCCTGCTGTAAGGTTCTTACATGTGAAATGGTATAATGCTACTTTAAGGTAGACTGTGTTAATTAAAATATATCCAGTAAAATGCCTTGAAATTGTCTCTAAAAGTTATTGCTAACATAATTATAAAAATACTCTTAATTTTAAAAGGCAGAAGAGAGAAATAAGAACAGATTGGGTAAATTAGGACGATTTGGATTGGGTTTCAATCAAAATTCAGCCATATCAATAATCGCAATGTTAATTGTCCTGTAAACTGTGTAATTAAAAGGCAAAGATTAGGCTGGATCAAAAAGGAACACCTAGCTAGATACCTCCTGTAAAAAACCCACTTTAGATATAAAGCTACCCATAGATTAAAAGTAAAAGAATGGGGGAAAAAATGTACCTTACTAATGTTAATTAGTGGAAATTGAAAATGAATTGTTAATGTCAGACAAAATAAATTACAGGCAAGACAAAAAATATTACCAGGAACATAGTCATTTTACAATAACAGAACTAATAACAAAGACGTAGCCATCCTAATAAGTATTTACTTAATAACAGTTTCAAGATACATGGGTGCAAAACAATAGAACAGAAAGAAAAGATACACAAACCTGTAATATGGTTATTTTCATAGATTTCACTTCCCCTCAGTAATTGTTAGAACAATTAGAGAACAAGTAAGAAAGAGATAGAAAATCCAACAGCACCATCAGCCAGTTTGACCCAGCAGACTGGAGGAAGGCCCCCAGCCAGCACTAGCAGGATGCAGGTTTGTTACTAGTGTGCCCAGAACATGACCAAGCGTGTTCATCAGCTCTCCACTGCCGTAACCAACACCTGAGATAAATCGACTCGCAGGGAGAAAGGGGTTATTTTAGCTCCTAGTTTTGGATGTTTGAGACAATGATCAGTGAGAACATTCCATATCCAAACTGTAGCACCAAGATACCTCTATTCTGGATCATAAAACATGTCTCGGTACCTTTAAAAGAATTCATGTCATGTAAAGAATGTTCTCTGACTACAGTGGAATTACATGAAAAATCAATAATAGCAAAACATGTAGAAATTCCCTGAATATTTGGAAGAAATCTTGGGCCAAGACTGGAGCAGTGGGCAAAGGAAGAGGGGCAGAAGCAGTGGGGAGTCGTCACTGCTGGGTCCCAGAGTTGAAGGCCAGGGGCCTTGTCTGACACAGACATTCAAGTACTGAGTTTAAGGGATGTAGATTACTATTAGAGATGATTATAAAAATCTATTTGGATTATATTGAGTTGGTGTGTAACTGTTATAAAGCGGACTTGAACCAGACGTGGTGGCTCACACCTACAATCGCAAGCACTCAGGGAAACCAAGGCAGGAGAATTGGAAGCCTGAGTCCAGCCTGGCCTTCACACTGAGGTACATCCTTGGTCCCTTTTTTTTTTTTTTTTTTTTTTTTAATTTGAGATACGATCTTGCTAAGTTGCTAATTTGCCCAGGTTGGCCTTGAACTTACAGTCTGCCTGCACCAGCCCGTCAGAGTGACGGGATGACAGATGAGGGATTCTGTGCTTGGCTCACTTGGTGGCTTCTTGTGTGTCCTGGGCTGGCTGCTTCTGTCGCTCATCAAGACCCTGGCTGGTCCTCTGGTTTGCTGTTCTCCGTGAGATGCCTGAACTGCTCTCAAAGCCCGCCTCTATGTCCTGTGTTTCAGCCTGAGAGGAAGTTTGGCGTGGTGGTGGTTGGTGTTGGCAGAGCTGGTTCCCTGCGAATGAGGGACCTGCAAAGTCCACATGAGTCCTCAGCGTTCCTGAACCTGATTGGCTTCGTGTCCAGGTGCTTGCCCTTGCTCTGGGCCTCGTCACTCACCGCAGTGAGAGATGAGGCCTTGGAATGTGGAGATTTTCCTTATCCAGGGAAGGGGTGGGGGAAGCCCAGGAACTCTCAGATCTGGCTGGATCTAGGGCCCGAGGAGTGCTGGGCCTGCAGGTGGGAGGAGCAGCAAGCAGGACACTGCAGCAGAGGAGAACAGTGAAGGCAGGACGGGGCCTGTCCCTTATTGCAGGGGCTCTGCCAGCGCGTGCTGGGTGGGCCTGACAGAGGGCTTCAGTGTGTGCCAGCTGTGGCATCTGTCACCAGAGCAGCCATCTTTGTGGTGGCCCTGGGCTTTACATGCATTCGATCATTCCAAGATCCTCATGAACCCCAGTTACAGAAAAGGAAGCTGAGCCACAGTAAGGTTGAGTCACTGGTTTAAGGTCACACAGTTGGAAGGACCTAAGAGGCAGATTCAAATGCAAGTCTGCTGGATTCCAAAGCCCAACTGTTAAACACTATGTGTTCTTTTTCATTGGTAATTTTGAATCCCCTCTTCTTCCTCCTTCCCCTCCCCCTCTTCCCTCTTCTCCTTCCTTTCCTCCTCCTTCTCTTCCTCCTCCTTCACCTCCTCTTCCTTTCTTTTCTCCTCCCTCTCCCCTCCTTCCCTACCTCCTCCTCCTCCTCCTTCTTCTCCTCCTCCTCCTCCTCTTTTTCTTCTTCTTCATTATTTTGTGGCACTGGGGATTGAACTTAACTAGGGCCTCACCCTGAGCTACATCCCCAGCCTTTAGGCTAGTTTGCTTGAGACAGGGTCTCACTAAGTTGCTAAATTGCCCAGGCGGGGCTTGAACTTGTGATCCTCCTGCCTCAGCCTGCCAGATTGCTGGGATTATATGCATGACCCACCATGCCCAGCTGAGTCCTCCTTTTCTTTAAGGACTCATTTATTTCCAGTAGCTTGAAGAAAACCAAGTTTATTACCCTGTTTCTTCCTCCCTGTCCTATACTCAAATCTTCCCCTCACCTACATAAACATGCACACATAAGTGTACACACACCCCATTCTCCAGCCTCATCCTGTGTAACATTTATCAATATTCATTGTGAGCTACATCCCAGCAGATGCTGGGCTGAGTGTAGAGATGTGCAGTGAGCATTTTAGGCAAATCACTATTTTCTAGTACTTGAGACATAGCAGATAATTATTTTTGTAAAGCAAAAGTAGTTATTGTGATGGTCAGTGCAGACATTTTTATATTTTAATTCCTGAGACCACTTTCTTCCAGTCTGCCTGTCTCGAAGCCCAGCCTCTGTTTTGAGGATTGAAAGTGGGCTTTAAAACATGAGGCAGCCCCAGAAGGGCTGGAGCCTGCTCTGGGCCAGTCCTCTCCCTGGAAGATTCCAAGAGTGCATAGGATGGAGAAACCTCAGTTTTCATGAGCTGGCGCACTCCCCTGCATCCCTGTCAGATGCTGAGATGTGCTCAGCACTTGGTCTCAGGGGTAGGATGGGACCTTTTCTTTTTCCTGGAGCCCCAGTTTTCTATCAGTGGGCTGCCAAGCTGGATACAGAGGGAACTCCCAGACCCCCAGCTCAGACCCTTGCATGACTGCATTGCTGAACCCCACGATGGACTTGCTAGGTCCAGCCACCTTCCCAGAAAGCCTTTTGGGAAACACTAGACCAGTGGTGCTGAACATGTGGCACACATGTCACCACAGGCTGTTTATATCATCAAAAGCTCTAAAAGGTTTGCCATCACTGCCCAATGAATTGTGTACTTTACCACCCCTGCTTCCCAGAACACTGTCCACAGTACTATGTTGCTGGGGGTGTGTATCTGTCTCTAGTCCTTCCTCTACTAGAATGTGAGCTCTTTGGAAGGTGAAAATTTTAATTTATTCTCTGTAATTTCTCCTACAGTGCCTGGCATACTGCAGGCAAATACAAAGCATTGGTCAAATCAGTAGGTTAAACGATCCACGGGAAGGAACCTAGCACAGTGTCCTTTGGGAGCCCAGCTTCTCCAATGTCTTCTGCTTACTGCGGCTGCTGTTGGCTGGAGCCTCCTGCTGGCTGCCCCATGCTGCTGTGACCACTGTGTGTGACTTCCGTCCTCCAGCCTCAGCACTGCAGCATGGCACAACTGCCGTGGCTTAGGCTCTTCTACAGCTATGACACTCATGCCTCACTAGCTCAGCCATGCAGGAGATAGGGACCCTCACCTTCCTCTTGGTGGTCCCTTGGCCTGGAAGTATGTGAACTCCTGGCAATTTGGAGCCCAGGCATGTCCACTCTTGCATTTGGATTAGGTTTCTTTGTCACAATGTGGAACCAAGTATTTGGAACTGGAAGTGACATAGAAATCACTTCTCATGAGATAAAAACACACTGTTCATCTTTTAGAGAAGAAGTCTTCCAAAGACTCAGGTGCTCCATGCTGTGAGTGGCAGTGTGGTCACTGGCTGCCAGGTGCCCTGACCTCAGCCCTGATGCTTTTCTTCCCACTCCCTAGTGGAAGATATGCTGGCAACGGGAGAGAGATTTATTTCTTCATTTCCAGAAGCTGGTCACCAGGACATGATTGGGAGGAGGGGAGAAGGATGATGCTTACTTACTTGTTAGCTACTTTTTTATTTGTGTATGTTAGCCATGCACAGTAAGCACATTCACCTTGGTCAACTGGTGCACATACACGCTGCATCTTAATCATTTTTATTTCTCCTTCCCCTCTACCTATTTTTGCACTCCATTTGTTGCCACTGTTGCCGGCATACTGAGAAACAGACGGCAGCTTGGGAACATTGATGGAGTTCAGCAGATTTCTCTGGAAGACGCTCTCTCCAGCCAGGAGGTTGAGGTTGCCTACATCTGTAGCGAGAGTGCCAGTCACGAGGGTCACATCAGGTAGGTTTTTTCCTGCAGCGGCCTTTGCCTTGCTTGGGTAAAAATGACCGCACAACCTCAGACCCTCAAGTGGATCTTGGTAGTCAAGGGGGAAATTATGATCACTCCATGGCTTTAAAAATTGTTATCAGGGAGGAGTGCGGTGCCATGGTGGAGTATGCGTCTGGCATGTACAAAGCTCTGGGTTCGATCCCCAGCACTGCTAAAAAAATTTGAAAATAAAAATAATTGTCAAAACATTAAAAAAATTCTTACTGTCACTTTTAAATGTCTATGGAAATGAAAACTATAGGTAAAAGTTTATTTAGTGTATTGTAATTTGAAGTATTAGAAACATTAAGAATTAGAGGGGTTTTTTGTGTGTGAAAAACTCAGTAAGAGCAGTGTGAGCCAAGCTACTTCCTTCTCATCACACAGCTTAGGATATGGAGTCCCCACATGGGATCTTTGTACAAAGATTCCTCCTGGAATGTCTCTGAGAGTCCCTTTAGTAGAAAGTGACGTTTTGCGAGGTGAACAAGGACATAGTCATTGAAGACAGAAAGTGACACTGTGTAGGACAGCAGGAGAACCCAGCGGTCCTTTCCCGCCTCCTGAATGTGAAGCCCAGAGCCCATCAAGCATCTGCTGGGTGCTGGTGCAGGAGGAGGCTCCCCAGTGGGACTGGGCACCAGCAGGGAAGAACAAGCCAAGGAGCAAGTCACAGCTTCCCCTCCAGGTTCTCACACTAGACCACAGCTGCCACCCTGCTGCGGTCAGAGGGAACCCCACCCTTCATCAGTCTGGCTCTGGAATGGATAAAAACTCTCCTTGCACTGGAGTAGGTTTCCTTAAAATAAAAAGCAATCATGTAACTTTCTGCTTATAAATGCCGTACCCTGGTATCAAGATCCTGAACCCAGACTCCTGACAGCATTCTAGGTCCTCTGCAGTCAGGTCCCCTGCTTCCCTTTTAGCCCTGTTTCCCTTCATTCTCTGCAGCCCACTCCCCTGCCACAAGGAAATTTGCAAATGGAAAAATCCCTGCAAAATGTCCAAGCCCATACACCTGCTGCACAGAGTTGCCCCTGGAAAACTCTTACTCATCCTTTGAGACCCAATTTATTTATCATGAGTGAAATCTTGTCAGACTGTTTCAGGCAGCACTAACAGCTGTGGGGTTCTGTAGTCTTTATTGATAGCTGTTAAGTGGTAACAAGTGATTTATTTGTGAATTTGTTTTTCTCTTCTAGAGTAACTGGTGAATAAGAATAAGTAGCACTTAGCTGAAAGCAATAACTGGGTGAATATTCAGATTAATTTGTAGCTAGATTGTTCCATCACCGGGGAGTGCAGAACAACGTGAGGTGGGACTCTTCCTCCACGTCCCCGCCTCCATCCTGACGCCTGCGCACATAGACCCGTGTTCTCTGTGGCAAAGCGTCTTAGTGAAGCCGACTGGGAACGTTCTTTCTCTGTATTTTTCTCTTTTTTCAAAGGCAGTTCCTTAATGCTGGCAAGCATGTCCTCGTGGAGTACCCCATGACGCTGTCTCTGGCAGCAGCTCAGGAGCTGTGGGACCTGGCCGAGCAGAAAGGTGACATGTGCTCTGTCTGTCTGAGCAGACCTTCTTCTGAAGACTCTCTGTACCAGGATACCTTCTTTCTTCTTTGTGCCCTTTCAGTCCTAACCCCATTTCAGACACACTGACCTTGCTAACCTGGTCTTTTGGGCACCTAACTCCTTCCCACCCCACTCTGGCATATATGGTGGGGTGTGGGGAAGGCAGAGGGATGGTTGGGTCTTTGCAGACCTTTGACTAAGGCTTATTATCCACTGCTCTGATGAAAAAAAAAAAAGATTCACTTCCACTTCTACTAGGGTCAGAACACGCAATACTTATTTTGCTAAAGGAAAAATATCCAGGTCCAAGTAGTTGTATATGTCAGAAACTTGGAAACTCTTTTAAGCACGTTATATTTTGAATCCTAGAAACCCTTGGCTGTGGGTATTCCAGTCTATTTTTTGTTGCTATAACAAAACACTTGAGTCTATGTCATTTATAAAGAAAAGAGGTCTGCTTAGCTCACAGTTTTGGAGGCCAGAAGTCTAAGATCAGGGGGCAGCCTCTGTGGTTTTTGGTGAGGGCCTCTTGCTGCTCCATGCATGAAGAAAAAGAGAAAGAAAAGTTGATACGATTGAAGAGAGAAGGGGTGAACTCTAACCAGAGCTGAGCCCATCCTGTAAGAGCCAGAACTCACTCATGTGAGAAAGTTTCATCTACTCATGGGACCTAGAAACCTCCCATGAGGCCCCACCTCCCAACACTTCTACTTGGGGACCACACATCAACAGTTAGTAGGGACAAGAGATACTCAAACCCAGTGTAGCAGCAGGGATTTTCTGTAGCTTATTTATACAGAACCATAGTTCAAAGTTGTTAAATAATTCATGCAAGGTCACAGAGCTAATAAAACATTATTGCAACACATGAAGTGGAAATTAGAATCCAACACTAATAATGTGACTGTCAAGTGGGAGGTGGGAATTAGAATCCATCCCTCCCAGTCCTTGAAGTTCCTGTTTGCTCCCTAAGCCCATCTACTCTCCAGAGGTTTTTGTTTCTACAGTGACTGGATCAACCCCTTTGTGAAGGCAACTAGAATGTTTAGGGGCTAAAGCAAGTCATTAAATGAAATTTAAATCACAAATTCTTTTTTCTATATGATTTTACTTGTATGAGATATGTAAAGTTGTCAGACTCACAGCGATAGAAATTAGAATGGTGAGTGTGGGCAGGGTAAGCGGACAGGGGACGCGGGGAGTTGCTAAGAGGGCATGGAGTTTCAGTTTCACAAGGTGGAAAAGTTGTAGAAATTGTTGCACAGCAATGTGAATATAATTAACATTATTAACTTAAAAATGGTTAATCTGATAAATTTGGGGGTCTCTTTTATTACCATGCACTCCTATTACCACGTACACCCACCCTATATGACTTTTTTTAGAAGGGTAAGGGCAATCAAAGTGGAACTGATAGAATTTGACCTAAGATGGAGTACTGATGCAGAGTAATTCAAAGGGTGTAAATGCAACCCCATTAAATAAACAGTCTTGAGAGACAAAATGTATATCATAGAATCTTAAAAAATTTAGATCTTTCATAAAGTTATTGTAGCGAAATATGTAGAAAGCTTTTTGTATGTATATATTCACACTAACATTTATTTATTAGAGCAAAATATAGTAAATTTGGAGTCCAATAGTAAAAAATGGTTAGTGTAAATTATGAAGCATTTGATGGATAGCTTATGCAGGCTCTAAAAGTCATAAAGATATTTACTAACAAAAGAAAAGGTACATTTTATAAGGCTAAATACCAAATGAAGTTTTCAAAACTATGTGTAGTGTTATTTTAAGGCAATTGTTTAGTGGTTATTTCTTGATAGTAGAATTCTGGTTTCTTTTGTTTTCTTTTCTTCTTGGAATTGAGGATTGAACCAAGGGCATTCACACTAAGCTACATCTCCAGCCCTTCTTTTATTTTTTATTTTGAGACAGGGTCTCCCTAAGTTGCTAGGCTGCCCAAGCTGGGTTCAAACTTATGATCCACTTGCCTCAGCATCCCAGAGTGGTGAGATTACAGGCATACCTTGCCATGCCCAGCCAGTAATTTTCTTGTGTTTTTTGGAATCACTGTTAGCATTTCATATCACTTGCTTCTTCTTCCATGCATATATGTGATCATGATGTTTATACTGATTTTGAAGCAACATAGTGGTCTCAGACCCCACCTGAAAATCTGAAGATAAATCTATTAACCAGTAATCTGTGTTACCATGGGGCAGGGATGGACAGGAAAGGGATGCTAAGGAGCTTTGTGAGGTCACTAAAATGCCCCGTCATTTATGGCTGGTTTTACTTTTTCTTTATACTTTCCCACATTTTCTAAATTTTCTATGATGACAGTGAATTTCTGTTAGTACCATAGGCAATAATATAGATACAATTTTGTATTACCACATGATCACAACCATTAAAAAGCCTTTACAGCAGAATAGCTGGAAGGAAATATACAGTATGTTAGCAGTGGTTCTTTCTGGTAAGTAGGATCATAGGTGATTTTATTTCTTTTGATTTTCCCCACAAACTTAAAATATTCATTTATTACTCCTGTGATTAAAAAATAAAGCACTTATTTTGAAAGACAAACCTGAATACCATTCTTTAAGAATTGATTAATACATACTCCCTTAGAAAACTGCTGAAATATATTTGAAGGAAATAATTAAGCTGATAATTTAAGTCCATTAATTATAAGTTTCTCTTTTATTTCTCCCTAAAAAGTTATCTCCTCTTTTATAACATGTGGTTGACATTTCTGGCTTGCTGTCATATTTTTGTCACTGTAGCTGTTTGATTGTTTATTTTTTCCAATGTTATTTATTCTGAAATAACCTCAGACTTATAGAAAAAATTGTAAACATGGGATGAAGAACTGTTTTCTTCTTAAATCATGTGAGATTAAGTTCCCAACATGTTCCCCAAATATTTTGTCACATTTCCTAGAAATAAAAACAGTCCTCAAAATCAGGAAATGAGCAGTTATACATTACTGTACTGTAATCCCCAGACCCTTATGAGTCAGTTTTCCATCACTATAGCAAAATAGCCAAGACAATTAACTTAGGAAAGGTTTACTTCTCCATGGTTCTGGAGCTTCTAACTCAAGGTCGGGGTGCCTCTTGCTCTGGGACTATGGGGCGCCAGCTTGCCATGGTGGGGAGTACCTGGTGGGTCCAACCACAGACCTCACCTGGGAAGCAGAAGAGAGGAAGAGGCAGAGACCAAGATCCCACCATCCCTTTTAGAACACAGCCCCCAGTGACACAGTGGCCTCCTGCTAGGCCCTGCCTTCCAAAGTCACCACTGTTCCTGTAGTGCCACTCTGGGACCAAGCCTTTAACGTGTGG
The DNA here is from genome assembly GCA_004363535.1 of Dasyprocta punctata. Lineage (NCBI taxonomy): Eukaryota > Metazoa > Chordata > Mammalia > Rodentia > Dasyproctidae > Dasyprocta > Dasyprocta punctata. Next base: position 23,692 of record RJWM01005717.1, read on the forward strand.
ACCTGTAGAAGACACTGACCCACACCATCCAGACCCCATTCAAGTTTCACCAGCTGCCCGGATTAAATTCTTCATAGCCAAATGACTCAATCCAGAATCCTGTGTTGTCTTCATTTGATGTCACTTTTCATGTCGTTCGCTCTGGACAGTAGCTGGTTCTTTCTTTGGTAGCTGTAGAGATGCAGGTTAGTTCCACTGTAGAATGTCATTAGGTCAGAGTGTCTGATGTTTCTTCATAGTTAGATCTGGGATGGGCACTTTTCCCAGGGAGACTCAGACAAGCAATGTAATGTCTCTTTCATTACATTCTATGAGGTGGCATGCAGCTTTAATTTGTCCTGTTACTAATGATACTGCTTCATGGAGGTGACGTCTGCCAGGTTTTTCCACTGAAAATTGTGGGGGTTTTTTCTCTTTGCAACTAAATGATTGCTTTGTGGGGAAGTGGTTTGAAACTAAGTGAATATGCATTCTCATCTCTTTTCTGATGACTTCCTGCTTTTATTCAGTGGGTTATAACCTGTGACTTTATTTTAGTATTCACATTAGTATACAATTCAGATTTGGCCTGCAACATCCATCATTCTTTGAGTATTTACTTTCTGGCAAAATGTGGTTTTGGCACAAAAGTAGGCTACTCTTGTACATTCTTAGCCTCTGCCCTGGGATTAGCAAATTCCCAATATGTACTGATGTTTTGATGCTAAGACTTGAATGCTAGGTGTTCTTATTTCCCCTGCATTTCTGTGCTTTCAGGCCTTTTCAGTAAACAAATCTAGGACTACTGCCTGTCAATATATAAATGTGTGCACATGTACTACGGTCACCATGTGTGTTTATCAAACTACAACACTGGGTAACAGAAAACCAAAGCTGAGTTGGAAGACACAACGTTTCTCTAATAACCACAAATATGGAAAGACTTCTAGAGAGAACACTGGCTTCCCAAATACAGTCTAGTTTTCTAGATGCCCAAGGGACCCTCAGATGCTTGAGAAAACTAACTCTAGGAAGAGAAGCTTCCACTTCTACTATTCTACTGCTGCAAATCATGTTGTGCACCTTAGCTTTTATAAAGCCATTTTGTATCAGAAAGTTTCTGTTTATTCCCAAAAGCTCCCTTTGCTCTGTGTGTGTGTGTGTGTGTGTGTGTGTGTGTGTGTGTGTTTATGTCTGTCGGTCTGTCCCAGGAACATCTCCCAAGGAGTCAAGATTCTTTTTTCAATGAAACAGATCATAACTACATTTCACATTTAATCACAAAATATTTGTAGTGTTTTTATGATGCTTCCAGCCTGGATAGGAAAAAGCTGCCAGACCAAACATTTTTTACAGCTTCCTTAAAGAATCTAAGATTATAGGATTTTTTTTTTGTTTTTATTTTTGTTTTTGCTTTTGTTTTGTCTTTTGAGACATAGTCTCACTATGTAATTCAGGCTGGCCTTGGGCTCACTTTGTAGCCCAGGTGGGCCTCGAACTTGCAATGATTCTCCTACCTCAGCCTGCCGAGTGCTGGGATTACAGGTGTGTACCACCACAGCCTGGTTTAAGATTATAGTTATGAATGTTAAGGCATTCTCCTCTTTGAAGGGAGGATCGTTTTATAACCATCTGGTTGTGCCAATTTCTTGAATGAAGAATCCTACTAGGGCCTATCCCTAGTCTTACATAGGTGTCTTTTCTTTGCATATCTTAGATTATTTTTGTCTTGCACTGCCCCCTGCTGTTCACAATACAACTCAACACCCTGCTGCCTCAGGCTCCTCCTTGGTATCAAGTTGCGTTTGGGGACAGGTGGATCCCATCATGGATTTTCATTTCTGTTGTAAACAGAAACCCAGAGCCACCTTCACCGGGGTGTGTGTGTGTGTGTGTATGTGTGTGTGATTCTGGCCCCTGCCCCTGGCATTGTAACTGCTATGTGTCTTGTGCTGGAGAAAGACAGACGTAATCTTTAGGGTACACAGCTGGACACATCTGGTGGTGACTGGTTCTTTATTGCATTTTTGTCCTGACAGGAAAAGTCTTGCATGAAGAGCATGTGGAGCTCTTGATGGAGGAATTTGCATTCCTGAAAAAAGAAGTGGTGGGGAAAGAGCTGCTGAAAGGGTCTCTTCTTTTCACAGGTCAGTTGTGTGCAGGGTCACAGGTCACAGGGGAGGCTGGAGACCAGCCATCCTCTTTCCTAGCTTGGAGCCACTCCTGCTAGAGACCTTCTGTTGCAGGGCCAATTTTATTGTTTCCATGCTTCTATGTATGTATAAAATATGTATTTTATTCTTAAGTGAGATTGAATGATTGGAATCTTAGGTAAAAGATGTATTAGATCTCAAGCATCTTTTCCTTTTGAACCAATCTATTAGGCAGAAATTTCTCTTATAAAATCTTACCAGTTGAAGATCATTCATCTACAGTAGTTTCTGGTTTGTTTGTTTGTTTGTTTGTTTGTTTGTGAAAACTCTTTTAAAAGGCCTGGGAGGTGGGTGCTTGGAGAGGTGGACATTTCTATACATCTCCTAGGGCTGGGAGTTTGGCTCAGTGGCTTAAGTGCCTGTCTGGCAGGCACGAGGTTGTGAGTTCAATCTCCGGTGCCACAAAAAAAAAAAATCCTTAATTCTATACATCTCCTTGAGAGCAAATGGAACATATGTAGCTCCTTTCCTCCTCCAGCAAGGTGCAAGGACGGAAGCTACTACCATGGTATTAAAAGCAATGTGTATTTGTCTATGTGCTCCATGGTGGTCATTCTTGAGCAGCTCCACTAGTGATAGGAAATGAGCACACTGGAGCTCTCTGTTCTAGTGGTCACTTTAGATGACATCTTTGGTTTCAGGGCCACCTTTCCTGAGGGCTTTCACCTGCAGGTGACTGAGCATTGTTGAGATAAAACCACTTTATCTCTTTATGAGTTTGTAGACAAGGCAGTAGAACCTCATTTCAAGAAGTTGCTATCATGAAAATGATGTAAGTTTTGTGTCAATAAGCAATAACACTTAATCTGTACAAGGAATTGTGCTATGAATGTGACACACATTATCAGTGATAATTCCCAGGACAGACAGTCCTGTAAAGTGGGTATTTATCACCCTCATGGCACAGACAATGAAACTGAAGCTCGTAGAAGGAAGTGGTTTCCTCAAGTCACACAGTAGTCAGGTGACAGAGCCTGGGCCAAGTGTAATTGTGGGACTTGAGCTTTTGGTGGCTGCCTCAGTACTCTGCTCAGAGTGCTAGAGCAGATCGTAGCCAGCCCACAAAGAGGTGTTTCCTAAGTTTGACATTTGGATCCTAGTCTTTCACTCATTTTATTTGTAACTTTTTTTTTAATAGAACATAGTCATTATTTTAAGTGAATTTCATAGTCATAAGATGTGTTTGGTGTGTAATACACATAACTTGTGATCACATGTGAGATTTGGGCTGGGTGCAGAGGAGAGCAGTTTCTCAGAGGGACACTCATTTAAGTGTATCTTTTTATAGTTTATGGGGACTGAGCACTTCGTACTGAATCAACTTTCTGATATTGAACTAGCTTGAAGGAATTTCCGTTTTATTCACCTTTCCTGCTACCATGATGCCTTCATTTTATTGCCATTTACTCATATAAATGTGTATAAAAATCAGGTTCGAGGGGGTAAAAACATCTTGGTTTTACAAGACATCTTGGTAAATATCTTGTGTTTACAAGACAATTTTAGAACAGTAATTGAAGAGGATATGTGTGTATGTGTGTATATTATATGAGTACTTACTATATGAAAAAGTTTAAAAAATTATTGCAGCAGCCAGGCATGGTGGTGCATGCCTGTAATCCCAGCACGCAGGAGGCTGAGGCATGAGGACCACTGCAAGTTCTAGGCCAGCGTGGGCTACACAGTGAGACCTTGTCTCCAAAAAAAAAATATTGTAGTAAAAAACATATTGCCATCAATCTCCCTTAAATATCTTCCTCTTGCCTTGAACAGATTTATCACATTGTTCTTGCCACATTCGGAAGCAGTTTTGGAAAGTCTCCTTTGTAAGTGTCTTTATGCGGTGTGATCAAAAACATGGTGAAAGCTGCTGCCCAGTGCCATCCGAGGGAAAGGCAGGCTCGTAAAAGCGTTGTGGTGCATCCTAATCCAGCCTGTTCACTGGACCTGGCACCATGTGACTGCTGGCTTTTCCCCAAAGTATAAACGACCATGCAAGGGAAATGTTTTGATTCAATTCAGGACATTAAAGCAGCCAGAACAGCACAACTATATACACTTACAAAATGTGACTCCAGAACTCCTCAGAAAGTGGTAAGAACGGTGGGATAACTGTGTCCTAAGCAAGGGGGATTAATGGCAATGTATCTTTTACTCTAGTAAATTATTTTTCATTTAGACACACCCTGTATTTTTCAATCACACCTCATACGTATCCATGAATCTACAGACTGTATTAGAATCCTGGAACTTTTTGTCATTTTTGCTGGGATCGACTACACTTGCCAGGAAAATTTCTTATTTTTCTTTTTTTAACAAAATGCATTTAATAAAACAGGTGAAAGGGAGATACCTCTGTGAGTGTTTCCGTTTAGCCATCTGGATGGCCCTCAGTGCTAGCAATCATCACGCATATCCTACGAGGCAGCGTCTCCGAGCCCCGTCCCCCATGGCACCTGGGGCTGCTCTTCCTCGGCCTCCCTTTCTTCCCCACGCCCATGCCCTTTGTGGTTCCCTGCAGCTGCCCCCCTGGAAGAAGAGCGGTTTGGCTTCCCTGCCTTCAGCGGCATCTCTCGCCTGACCTGGCTGGTGGCTCTCTTCGGGGAGCTTTCTGTTGTGTCTGCCACCCTGGAAGAGCGGAAGGAAGAGCAGTATATGAAAATGACTGTGTCCCTGGAGACTGAGAACAAATGGTAAGTCGTGAGAGGCCCTGGAATTGTCAGGGCCCCTTAGGTGTCCATGAGGGTGAGTCCAGAAGGTCCCCGAGGGGCCACAGCCTGGCTTCCACCCCAGGAGAGCTGCTTGCTTCTGCAGAGAGCTCAGATGTCACTGATGTTGCCCGATTTCCTGGCCCAGCCATGCTGCAGAGGTAAAGGAGACCCACCTAAGTCATTTGCCATTGGGGAACAGTCACTTCCACCACTCAAGAAGTTCACTGTGTCACATAACAATCAATATGAGCTGGTTTATTTATTTTTGACATGAATTCTCCCTGTGCTGCCCCGGCCAGCTCCCTACTCCCAGGCCCAAGCAATCCTCCCACCTCATCCTCTCAAGTAGCTGGCATTACAGTTGCAGGCCACCATGCCTAGCTGTCATTATTTATTTTTGCTAATAAGGAAGTGGACAGGCAGGAAACATAACATTCAGCACTGCTTCAAACCCCAAGATTCTGTGTTACTTGAAAGGACATGAGAAATTTTCTTGGGTGAATCGCAGTATGTAGAATGCTTCAAATTTATTTTTAACCAGCATTGAAATAAAGCAGTGAATAAGTGACATTAAAATTAATCTTAGACTGAGAGTAGTGGACACACCTGTAATCCCAGCACTCAGGAGTCTGAGACAAGAGGATCATGAATTTGAAGCCAGCTTGGACTATAGAATGAGTTTGAGGTGAGCCCAAGCTACACAGTGAGACACTGTTTCAAAACCAACCAGCCAACTGACCCCAAATCCTTCGTCAGCCCATTCTGGAACATTTATAGAGCTGTACTGTGAGCTTTTAAAACTAGTCATGGGAATTAATTTTTTAGGTGACTTTAACCCACCTTTTTTTTTTTTTTTTTTTTTGCGGAACCGGTGATTGAACTCACAACCCCGCGCTTGCCAGGGCAGGCGCTTAAGGCACTGAGCCAAACTCCCAGCCCTGGTTTTTTGAGGCAGGGTCGCACTATGTAGCTCAGGCCGGCCCTGCGCTCGCGTTGTAGCCCAAGCCAGCCTCGAACTCACAACGCTCCGCCTACCTCAGCCTCCCGAGTGCTGGGATTAAAGGCATGCGCCACCACGCCCGGCTTAACCCACCTTTTTGATAGTTTGCAATAATAACTTATTTTTAAAATTTGAGTCAGAATAAAAAAGTTTTGTTCATGGATTTGTCTCTAAGGTAAGTAAAATAAGTGAAACTGATATTAACTTTACTTGCCTTATCAATTTAGCAACAGCTCCCTGGATTCTTTGCGTGACCTGAACAGGATGTTTTGACTTATGGGCAAGCTTTAAGCACACATAGTCTTTCTGATCCCTTTCAGCATGGAAAACTTGCTAAGCCTTATGTCTTCAAGGCCCGTGGGTTCCCTGTTGGATGTGCGTGCCCAGTGCTAAAGTACACTTTGTGTGATGGGAAAACAGCAGCCCTGGCTTTGGACTGTGCCCTAGAGGAATCCTTTGGGATTTTCATAGGTTTACTGTCTGTCTTTCTCTCGAAGCTTCTCCCAGCCTACAGGTTGGATTCTATTTCAGCCAAAAGTAGACATCTTTCTAGGACTTGTCACCACACATGAGGAGTCACTACTGTTGACTCAGGAAAGAACTCAAGTGACCTCCAGACAACACAGCAGACGTGAGCAGAACACAGGGTAATGGGGTGGAAGTGACTGTGTGTGATCTTGAAGGATCACCAAGGAAAGGACTATCAAGGCAAGAGTCATCATGTGAATCTGTTTTTTTGATAGTATCATTAGTACTAAGTGCCAGGCACACCTAGTCCTTTTATAAGGGTTTTCTCTTTTGACATTTATACCAACTCTCTGATGTAGGTGTTAGTAACATGTAGGAAACTACATGTTACTCAGGCTCAGGGAAGATGTGGAACTTGCCCAAGGACACAAAACTAACAGGCAGCTGTGTCGCACTCCCTTGGGCTGCCCTTCTTTGGGCTCCACACCGTATGCCTCCTTCCCAGAAGTGCTCAGAAAATGCATCACCAGGAGTTCTTTGTACCTTATGAGCATCTTCACGTGTCAGCCAGACACATCAGCCCAGAATTAACTCCAGAGCCACTTACTCCCAAACCTACGTTCCTTTCATTTTACCAGCAGTTTTCAAACTATGTCAAAATCAGCATTAGAAACTTTTTTTTTCAGGCCAAATCTTTTGGGCCTATCCAACAAATAATAGACATCCAAAGCCAGCTGCAGTCACACCTATGTGGGAAGCAGAAGCAGGAGGGTCACTTGAACCCAGGAGTCTAGGAGCCAACCTGGGCAGCACAGCAAGACGCTTTCTCCAAGAAAAGAACTACAAGTTTTACATCTTCTGTTGAAGAACAGGAGTAGCACCAGCGCTGTACCCTGCCTGCTCTGTTCTTTAGAGGTTCTGAGAAGATCTCCTCCTCCCCAGGCCTGCACATAGATGCTGACAGGGGGCATGTGGAGGTAGGTGGACACTGGAGAAGATGAGAAGCAAGCAGCACTTCCACAGCTAGGCAGTACCCATGTCCTGAAAGTAAATATTTGCAGGTTGTCAGAAGGCAGGGCTCCCAGAACTGTGTGCGAACTCAGTGTTGCTGAACTATGGAGTCAGTTTTTGCTGTCTGAGTCTAGAACATGATTGGACCAGGTCCTCCTTTTACATCTGCTCCACCAGTTGTCAGGAAATACCAGTAGTCCGTGTCTTCACAGAAACAATGTGATTTTCTGAGCACTTAGTAGACATGGCCACAGAACGAGGAAGCACCCTGATGTCTTCCTTCATGTGTACCTGTGGTCTGGCCCTCATTTTATGCACTGAAGACCTGTTCCTCTTAAGCTTTTGTGCCATGCTCCATGTCAGACTTGGTAAGCAGGCAAACCCAGGGGGAGGGCTGATCTTACCTTCTGTATTTGTCAGGATTCTCTAGAGACAACCAAGAGCTCATGTGTGGACACAGAGGAGAGGGATTTATTAGGGAACTGGCTCACGTGATTGGGATGCCAGAGAGATCGCATGATTGGTCCTCAGTAGACTGGAGGCATAGGGAAGCCAGTAGCATAGCTCAGTCCAAGTCAGAAGGACTCAGAACCAGAAAAGCTGGTAGTTGTGACTCTTGGTTTAAGGCTGAAGACTGAAAGCCCAGGGAGTGGAAACTCTTGAGTTCAAGGGCCAGCAAACCCGGGCTTTCTCACCATCTCTCAGAGAGACAGACCAGCTCCCCTCTGTTTATTCTCTATGCCCTTGGCTGACTGGATGGTGCCTGAGCGTGTGAAGGGCAGGTCTTCCCCACCTCGCCTGTTCAGACTTTCATGGTAACCTTCTTTGGAAACAGCTTCACAAATACAGCCTGCAGTCATGCTTCACCATGTTCCTAGGTATTCCTTTATCCGCTCATGTTGACCCCTAAAATGAGCCATCACACCCAGGTTAGGGGAGCCCTGAGTCCCTCCAGTACCCAACATGTTCTCAAGTGGCCTCTTTGTGCCTTTTTACACAGTCTGACACCTCACAACTCAGCACTCTGAAAGCAAATAACAAAAGAGGGTGAGGGTAGTTTCCCATATCCTTAGTATCGTTTATGTCACCTGCTTGCCCCAGCCTTCACCAGTGAAGCCATATGGGAGAGGAGCAGAAATCCCAGACCTCAGGGTGATGTTTGCTTAGGCTTTAACACAGTTCCTGCTCCTACTGTGAGCTCTACAACTGAGCTCAACGGTCCAACCAAACTGCCTTGTCCTTGACCCTGGCTCATCCCTAGCGGAGAGAAGAGGGAGGGGGAAGCAAAGAGAAGGAACCAGAGGCCAAAACCGAGTCATTCCATTCCTAGGACTTTGTCCTAAGAAGGGGAGAATTCATATGTGTGAAGATGTTGAATGCAGGATACTCCCATTAATTCAAAAATTGGAAGGAGTTTAGACACTTGACAATGATAAATTATTAAATAAATTCTATAATCATATATGTACATAACTAATCATAGTAATGTCTGTAAGATCATAAACATACTTAAAAATAAGCAGATCAAACATAATTTTTAAATTGTGACTTTATATGCCTTATACATATAGGTAGATATTTGAAAAAACGGTGTTAAACTCCAGATGCTTTAAGGAGAAGAATCTGTGAATTTTTTTCATTTTAAAAGGCCTTAATACTATAAAACTTTTAGAGTATGTGTAGAAGAGCAAGAATGGGGATGTAGCAAAGTGGTAAAGCAATTCATTATCAAGTAAAAGCATTGGGTTTGAACCTTAGCGCTAGGAAATTAATAAATAACAAGAGCAAATTTAATATATTTTTCTCATATATTCAAGGAAGATCTTTACTTTAGGTCGATATCTACTTAGGAGAAAATTTTACAGCTTCCCACAAGCAGGTATCAGCTGTTATATGGTATAAAGAAAGAAACAACTGAAGAGAAAGGATTATGAAGAAGGGAAGTTTATACTGCTTGAATTTGGGATTTTTTTTTTTTTTTTTTTTTTTTGTCTTTTTGAGACAGAGTCTCACTATGCAGTTAAGGCTGGCCTTGGGCTCACTTTTAGCCCAGGACGATTTTGACTTTGCAATGATCCTCCTGCCTCAGCCTCCCAAGTGCTAGGATTATAGGAGAGCACCACCACACCTGGCTTGGATTTTAGATTTGTAGGAGTGTAAATATGTGCCTTAAGGGGAAATCTGAAATGGAGGTGCTGTGTTGACCAGAGTATTTTCTGGCAGAGACTTCTTAAGAATCCGATCAAAGAACTCTAGGAAATCTTCAAAACACACACACACACACACACACACACACACACACACAGATTTAACACTTTATATAATTCAGATGATTCCTCCATTATCTCTCTGGATCCCCTATGGGACTCTTACAGGGTAAAAACTTCTGAATAGAAAACTGGTGTTGGCACAAAAATCATTCTATGAATGTTTTTGCCTGATGGCGAAAACAAAGAACTGTTTTACAGTCGTTGGGAAAAGTCACTCCTGGACACTGGGAAGTGGCAGACTTCAGAATGCCACCAGGTCACCACACTGAGTCACAGCTTCCAGAAAGATGGGCACAAAAGGGTCCCAGGTGCCAGCAAGCACTCGTTTGCACTCGAATGTGACATCTCCACCTTACAATTCTTTTGTCTTCGCAGTCCGCTGTCATGGATGGAAGAGAAAGGGCCTGGTCTGAAACGAAACAGATATTTAAGCTTCCATTTCAAATCCGGGTCCCTGGAGAATGTCCCAAATGTGGGAGTCAATAAGAACATTTTCCTGAAAGACCAAAATATATTTGTCCAGAAACTCTTGGGCCAGGTCTCTGAGAAGGAGCTGGCTGCTGAAAAGAAACGCATCCTACACTGCCTGGCACTGGCAGAAGAAATCCAGAAGCTTTGCCACCCAAAGATGTAAGAGGAGAAAGTGGCATGGTGCCTCCCAGATGAGGACAGGGTTTGAGTTTCATCAAGAGTTGACCTTTAATTCTGTTCTTCCAATTAAACACATTGGGCACACAGGATTTGCTTGCTGTTATGAGCTGTGTTGGGAGTGGTATTTTGGGCTGAGATTGTGCAGTGGGGGTGAGGAGAGAGCTTATCTTGGTGGAGATGAGCCAAGTGTTTTCTATGCCTGATTTCATTTACTCTTCCAACAGCCACAGCAGATGGGTATGACCAGTCCTGTTTCCTTTGATATACTGGAAAACTTTGTTTGAAGTCATTTAGGCTATAAATAGAAGTGAACTTTTAAGCCTACCCACATTCTGAACCCTCAAAATACTGCCTTGGAGTCTCTTTCCCGCTTTACAGGATGTTACTGTCTCCCACAAACATTCACTGGTTGACTAATTGCTGGGAAAATACAGCCACTGCCCTGAGTCACACACTGTGTCAAAAGGGACCCAGCCACACACTGGGGGAGGTGAGGGGAAGCTGCTCCATGCAGAGCCTGGCAAGAGCTCTTAAGTTGCAAACAGGAGGCAGCCTGGAGAGTGTCTTGGGAACAGAGTTTCTAGAACGTGGGGTTTGGAGGAGGGAATCCTAGAGAGCAAATCCAATTGTGAGGGGGACCTCTGAAACAGATACAAGAGTCAGGGTGTGGCTTAGGTAGTGCAAGGGCACTGAAGGCTGTCAGTTGATAGAGGAGGGACGTGGTCACCTGGGTGGGGGAAAGCACTCAGGAAGCTGCTGGGCACAGGTGAGACCTCAGACAAGGAGGAGGCATTCAGTTAAGGACAGGAGTGTGCCTGCAACCTGCCCTTCAGGCTCTCCTGCCTGAGGCTGAACTGAGTGTCAGGTGGCTGCTCTTCCACATATCTCATTTCTCTGGTTCCTTTTTCTCCAAATCCTGTGTTAGATTTGTCGCCGCTGTAAGTGCCCCTCATGGATTTGCTCCCTTCCCATTTGCCATCATGACATTGGATCTGTTCAGAAGCTGTGAGGTTAATGTTGGAGGATAAGTCTGTTTACAATTTCTGTTTTTTTTTTTAATTCCTTCACCATGGTGCCTCAAGGTAAAACAGGAAAACCTATTCATTAAAAACCTTAAAAAGTTCTTAACATTACTGTCTGATTTGCCGTGCCAAGTAGTTTGTAATGAATGCGGGTCAGCTGGGTCCCTTGTTGTATGTCCCATGAGGTGAAGGAATAGTGAGTGTGTGTGTGTGTGTGTGTGTGTGTGTGTGTGTGTGTGGTCAGATGCTGTGGCAGCCAGAAGGAGGCTAATATTGAACATTGTTATTCAACTGCAGCAAATCACCTCTCCTATTTGGGTTTGAAACTGCTATTTCAAAAGCATTGTTGCCTTATTTGATATTTGGAGAGGAAAGGGGTGTCATAGAAAACCATCACTGGTTAAAGTGTTGAAAACATTTAGTTCAGGTTTTATTGCAGTAGTGGAAAAGAGACCTCAGTGAGGAACCAGCAGGGGTTTTATCCCCAAGAGCAGGACAGTGAATGGAACATTTTAAAAAGGAAGTATGGGACTTTTGGGAAGATGGTGGAGTAGTAAGCAGCAACGAATCAATCTCACCAGGATTCAGAATCCAGTACGGGAATCCAAAAACAAATTCTATTGGTATTGGAAAATAAGTTGAGGAAGAAAAAGAGAGAGGTGGATCCCCAGGATCCAGGAAGAATCTGAAGGGAAAATTGGAACCCAACACACAGAGAAAGTGAAGAGACAGACCACAATACAGAAAAAGGAAGGGTCAGTTTGCACCTTCTTCTTGGCTCCTGGCTCATGGTGTAAGAAAGGAAGATTGACTCCACAGAGACACAGTGAAAGCAGGTGACTCCAGAGGCCTCCAGGGAGAAGTGTGGAATGGAGCAGTGAACGTTGTGTGCTACAACAGCTGGCGAGCGCTCCAGTCCAAGCAACTGCTGTGTGCCCTGGAGAGGGTGCTTCGTCAGATGCCACTTTAGGGAAAAGCCAGCTGAACCAAGGACTCAGAGCAGCTGTGGTCTAGCTTCATTTCAGGGCTCCTAGTATTAAAAACCCACAGTGACTGAGTGAGGGACAACCATGGGAGACACCAGAGTCGGGGAGCCATGGTCAGGCAAGAAACACCCAGAGTCTGATAAGCTAAATGACTCAGGCCAGAATCAGCATGAACTTCTGTGGATTTGAAAGTACTAGAAGTGGATTCCCATCCTAATCCTACTGCAGGCTTGCTGAGATTATCCAGCATGGATCTGAGCTCTGACTGCCTCCTTAGTCTACCAGCGAGAGCAGAGTCATGCCCTGAATTGGACACTACCACCAAACTGCAGACCCCAGAACATACCCACAGGCTTGAAATCACATATAAATTTCTTCTTTTTCCTCCATCTCTTGTGGGCTTTTTATTGTTGTTGCTCATTTTTATTTATTTTTTATTTTTTGTAACTGTGAACATTGTTTTTAGGGATTCTGTTTCATTTTGTTCGGGGTTTCATTTCTTCTTTCTTTCCCTCCTGTCTTCCTCACCAGTTTCCCAAGGCTTGGGTAATCTTCCTTTGTCCTTCAGTCTTGCTTTTAATCTCCTTTCACGCTCTCTCTCTCTTTTAGCAGTGACAAAGTTTATTTGAAAAAAGTAAAAGTGAAGAATGAGGAAGAAACTGGCTCTGAAGAGCAAGCTTGGATTGAGTAAAAGAGGAAAAAGCAAGATAAAAGTATATGCTTGTGAAAGCAAGGTGGACTATTGCAAGGGAAGCCATGATAGCCTCTTTTTCTTTTCTTTTCTTTTTTTTTTTTTTTTTTTTTTTTGTTTTTGAGGCAGGGTCGCACTATGTAGCTCAGGCCAGCCTTGCGCTCGCATTGTAGCCCAAGCCGGCCTCAAACTCACAACGCTCCACCTACCTCAGCCTCCGGAGTGCTGGGATTAAAGGTGTGCGCCACCACACCTGGCTGGTCTTTTTCTTCTTTTATTTCTCTATTTTTTCCTCTTATCCCTTTAAAATCTTCTCCCCTTAAGGTAAAATTGCTCTATTGAGTGGATACTTACTGTATATAATTTTCTGATTTGTCTTAGATTTTGTTACATAATTATAAATCTTGCGGCTATTGTTAAAGATGACAAATTAATAGTTAACATAGTTTGTCATTTTCCAGGTGCCCTTGTTATTAATGATTGTACTACTTTAGTCAAGGTGACATAGTTGTTGTGAGCAATTGATTTTCCTTAGATTCTCTGGGTGTCATAAACAATACTGTAGTCCAGTACCAAAGAACTGGGTGCTAGGCCAAATAGGCAGCAACCTTTCATCATTCATAAATTGAAAAGGCAGAATTCTGGGGCAGACTCAAAAGCTTAAGACCAGCTATCCCTAGAAAACATATCTGGAAAGTAGTCATTTCCTAAAGAGGTCTCAATAGGAGTAATAAAGCTACCTACCATAAGCAGTTTATAAGCCTCAACACAAAATGAATAAAAATCCATCCAATTAGGAATGAAAAGGGCAAAATCACAATAGACCCTAGAGAAATACATATCATCAATATCTATTTTGAGAACCTGTACTGCAATAATATGGAAAATTCATAAGAAATGGACAGATCCATAGATACATATGAATTACCAAAGTTGAATCAAGATTTAAAAACCCTAAATACTCAATACCAGTCAATGAAATTGAAGTAATTAAAAAAAAACTACTAATGAGGAAAAGCCCAGCTCCTGATAGATTCACTGTTGAATTCTACAAGAAACTTAGAGAGAGTCAATGTTACTTAGCTTCAAACTCCTCAAAATCTTTAATGAAATTGAAAGGAAAACAATACTTCCAAAGTATTACGCTGATACTAAAACCAGAGAAGGATCTAACCAAAAGAGAGTACTACAGGCTACTCTCCTAAATGCATATAGATGCAAAAATCTTCAGTAAAATACTGGAAAACAGAAGGCAGCAAATCATCAAGAAGATTATACACCATGACCAAGTAGGGATCATCTCAGGGATGCAGGAATGGTTCAATATATGCAAGTCAATACATTTAATACACCACACTAACAGAACCAAGGACAAAAACCACATGATCATCTGAACAGATGTGCAAAAAAAAAACATTTGATAAAGTTCAATACCCAAGCATATAAAAATCCTACAGAAAATTGGAATAAAGCGTCTTCATCTCAATCTGACAAAAGCCATCTATGACAAACCAACAGACAATATCATACCAAATGACCCCAAACTGAAAGCTTTTACTCTAAAATCAGGAACAAGACAAGGATGTCCACTATGACTAATCCTAGTCAATATAGTTCTGGAAACATTAGCCAGAGCACTTAGACAAAAGAAGAAATAAAAGCAATAAAGATATGAAAGGAAGAAGCTAAATTATCATTATTTTCAGAGAACATGATACTTGACATGGAAGATCTCAAAAACTCATCAAAAGACTTCTAGATTTAATAAACAAATTCAGTAGCATAGCAGAATACAAAATCAACATTCAAAAATCCATAGCATCCTTATACACAAACAACAAACCCATTGAGAGAGAAGCAACAACTTTCATAATAACATTGAAAAAAATGAAATACTTAGGAACCAATCTAACAAGGAAGTAAAATAACTTTACAGTGAAAACTACAGTACTCTGAAAAAGGAGACTGAAGAGAATATCAGAAAATGAAAAGGTACCCTTATTCTTGAATAAGCAAAACCAATATAGTAAAAATGGCCATACTTCCAAAACAATTACATAGATTTAATACAATCTCAATCAAAATACCATTAGCATACTTCACAGAACTAAAGAAAACACTCCTAGAACTCATTGGGAACCAGGAGAAACCTAGAATAGCAAGTAATTTTGGGCAACAAAGGAAAGGCAAGGGCATCACAGTCTCTGACTTGAAATTATACTACAAAGCTACCATGACAAAAACAGCATGGCACTGGCATGTGCCATGGATCAGTGGCATAGAATAAAAGATGCAGAAACAACTCCAAATGCATTCAGCCACCTTATCTTTGGAAAAGGGGCGAACACATCCACTGGAAGAAAGGTAGCCTCCTTAATAAATGGTGGTTAGAAAACTGCCTTTCTACATGCCAAAAACTGAAGTTAGATCCACATCTCTCACTACACATAAAATAAAACTGAAACCTATCAAACATCTAAATACTAAAACAGAAACATTAAATCCACTGGAAGGTAGGATAAAGCTCTACAAGACATACATGTAGGCTAAGACTTTATGAACAAAACCCCAATCACACAGGAAATACTACAAAGAATCAACAACTGGGTTGACATCAATTTTAAAAGCTTGCACAGCAAAAGAAACCAACAATAGCATGAAGAGACAAACCACAGAATGGGCAGATAATTTTTTTTTTACCAGTTACTCATCAGACAAAGACTAATATCTAGAATATATAAAGAACTTTAAAAAGTCAGACCCTCCAAATGTAAAGACCCAATCCAAAAATGGGCATTTGAAATGAATAGATATTTCTCAGATGAAGAAGTACAAACAGCAAATAAATAGGTGAAAAAATGTTGAACATCACTGGTCATTTGGAAAATGCAAATTAAAACAACACTGAGTTTCCATCTCATTCCAGAAAGAATGGCTATGATCAAGAAAACCAATCACAAGTTCTGGCAAGGCTGTAGGGGGAAAAGAAACCCTTTTCCATTGCTGGTAGTAGTGTAAACAGGTACAACCACTGTGAAAATCAGTGTGGAGATTCCTCAAAAAACTAAAACTAGGGGTTCCATTTGACCCAGCTCTTCCCCTCCTAGGTATCATTCCAAAAGAGTCAAAAGCATTATACTACAATGATATGTGCATACCCATTTTATAGCAACACAATTTATACAACTAAATTTTAGAAACAGAAGAGAGAAACCAGATTGTCCTCCCGGTGAGTTGGCAGAAGCCATGCTGGGTCTGGGAGGACCACACCAAAAAACCAGTTCGCCCTTCCTGTAAGCCATGCAATCCATGCGGGGGTCCAGGAAGAGAGAAGCCAGATCACACTCCCCATGAGCTGACTGTTGTGTGGGCTGAGAATCAAGAGCTACTCGACACCCCCCACGCCCGCATAAGTAACTGGCTGGTTTGGAGGACAGGCTGAGTTGATAGCAACTGAGGTACAAAAACAATTAAAGGCTTGTATCATTTAATCAACTTTGCAGGCTGAAGGCAGATAGTCTGAGCTTCTATTGGGAGGATGACAGTATGTAATATGGCAAATATGGGGGATTTCCTTCTGTCTTGTTTTTGAAA
Organism: Dasyprocta punctata; assembly: GCA_004363535.1. Classification (NCBI taxonomy): domain Eukaryota; kingdom Metazoa; phylum Chordata; class Mammalia; order Rodentia; family Dasyproctidae; genus Dasyprocta; species Dasyprocta punctata. Next base: position 40,288 of record RJWM01005717.1, read on the forward strand.
TCCAATATTGATCTCACTGTTTTGTTTTGTTCTGGTTTATCATTTTGTTTTATTCAATGTTCTCTTTTAATTGGTTTTATTCTGTTTTGTTTTATTTGATTTTACTATGTCTGATGGAACTATTGTGAAGATATCAAGATATATTATGGTAGCCATTGTTGATTTTCTATTATCCTGCTTTGAAGTCCTGTACCACTTTCACTGCCTTATTTTGACTGGCTTTACTCTGTTACGTTAGGTTTTATTCTCTTTCAAATAAAAAAAAATTTAGAAATAGCTCAGATGCCCATCAACAGATGAATGGATAAAGAAAATGCAATATTTATATACAATGGAGAACTACTTTGCTTTTACATACAATGGAGAACTACTTTGCCATAAAGAAGGATGAACTTGAGTCATTTGTAGGAAAATGGATGCACCTCTAGAGCATACTCTTAAATGAAATAAATTGGACACAAATATTTAAATGTCACATGTTTCTTTTGTGTGAGAAACCCAAAAGGTAAACAAGGAGCATAATGGAAAATAGACATTGGGAAGTAGGAAGAACATGTTCAAATGGGAAGGGGAACCAGGAAGGGGGAATAGAAGAGAAGGAAAAGAAAAGGCAAAAAGAATAGAAGGGAAAAATGGAAACAAAACTTTTGTAAATGGGGAGGGGAAGAAGAGAGGATGGGAATGGGAAAAAAAGAATCAAGATATATTATGTACAGGTACAAATTCCCTATGATGATGTGATCAATATGTATGACAGATATTTACAAATAAAAAGACGTTGAAAAAAAGGAGGAATTTCTGAAAGTAAGAGGGATTCTGGCTATACCGGTTTGACAGGAGCCTTATGTCAGTGGGCTGGGGTGATCAGATACCAAGGGTGGGAGAGGAGGAATTTGATGAGATGGTGAGGGTGATCACATACAATTCTGGGAATCTGGGAGACTTTCCAAAACCTGGTATCTAACTTTGCCATCACAATTTTGCGTTTTTCTGTAACGTGGACACCTTCAACTTTGGACTTTTACAAGTGGGCCCTAACAAGGTGAACACAGCTGTCCCAAGGTTGAGGCCTAGTTGAAAAGAGGGTTCAGAGGAGCCTGACTAAAGTTGATCAAGGAGAGTGTGTCATGGGCCATTGACTATTCATCAGCACTGATAGCTTCTCACTGGTTTGGTCAAGAGATAATCCACAAAACAAAAATAAATAAAAAAAATAAACTTTACTCACTAGTGGAAACTGCAGAACCAGAAAGAAAAGACAGGAGAAAACAGGATCCAGAATGAGGGTGGAGCAACAGCCTTTCTAATCTTCCCTGGCTACTGGCTGCTGAAGCATTCCCTAAATCCTCTTTCCTCTTGGGGGTGGGACCCTGCTCCATTAGTTTCTTGCAAAGTGTCAAGAAATAAAAGGAACCACAAGTAGCACCTAGCCATTTTTGTGTCTGTCCAGTGTGGAAAAAAAGGCTCTTTGTCCCATTTTCTGATGCAGGTTTTCTAGCAGCCCTCATGCATGCAGGTGAGTGAATGCAGTACTGTCCTTGACTCCTCTCTGTCCCCACCCCTGCTCTCTCTATGGCAAGAGTGACCTGCTTAACCTGTAAAGCTGAGAAAGGACTAAGCTCACAATCCCGGCCACCCTTTCTCACTGAACCTACATCCTCAGGGTGCAAATGAATTCTCTAGTTGTCTATGTGGTTGGAGACACCAACAATCAGCAAAGGGAATTATTTTAAGTTAAAAAGCTTCTACATGGCAAGGGAAACATCAGAGTGAAGACACAGCCTGCAGAGTGGGAAAAAAAAGTTTTGCCAGATATTCCTCAGAGAACTCATATTTAGAGGGGTGTGGGCAGGTATCATAAAAACAGCCTGGGAGGTGACCAGAGGAAGTTTGGAGGTCATGGGAGCCAGGAAGGGGACTCAGGAGCAGTAGTTAAAGGTCTCCAGGTTGCTCCAAGGGAGAGGCCCAGGTGGCCCAGGACCAGGCTGAGAATCCTCTGGCAGGGGCCCTGGGCTGGGCTTGTTACCCCACCTGACACCACAGGGCATCCTCCAGGGCACTGTCTTCTACCTAGGCACATTCCACAGTGACCTGGTGATCCTGGATGCTGCATAGGAGAACATCTGTATGTGAGTAGGAGGGACAGCAGGCAGGGAACTGCACTTGCAGGGCTTAGTTTTAACACTGGAGGAAAGAGGTTCTTGCTGACCCAAGTTCTCAGCATGTATGGAATCCTTGCCAGCTCTGTGAATCGCAGCCTACACCTTCCTACTGGGGGACCTTCAGGGCTGCCTGACTGTGCACCTATAGAGGGTTGGGCTGAAGTGGTCACAGCATGTCTCTGAGGTGGAGGTAGCCCATAGTCACTGAACAGGGCTTTCTCACCAGAAGTTCCAATCCTCAGAGGGTTGGGCAAAAGGTCCCTGAGTGGCATCCCAGGTCCGCTTGCCTGGTGGCCATGCCCTGCTAGTCCAGGAGCTCCTGTAATGCAGCATGAGCCTGCAGGCCTCTGTGGCATGAGGCCACTTTCTGGTAGATGCTGGCTGACTGCTACCTCTAAGAACTGATCAACTCTCTGAAAAGAACATGAGCAGCTGCTGCCCTCATGGGAGAGGGGCCTACATGGGCAGGACACGCAATTCTGGGCCTCCCTCTTGACTTACAGAGAGACTTGGTACAGAGATAAGGGGCTGCCCCATGGAGAGGGTAAGAATTGGCGTCCACAACAGGTTCCTGTGAGTGGCTGCTTGGATCTAACTGTGGGAACATGAAGGGCCTGAGTGGACATGAGGGTAGGGGGGCCCCAGAGAAAAGAAGCAGCAGGTCCATTGCCCAGCATCCCTCCAGGCCTGCCACCCTCCTGCTCCCCTAGCAGGAGTTTGATCTCATGGCCCACACCAAATGGGTACAGTCAACCTGCAGCCATGACAGCAGTGCACTTGAGGAGCACTATGGGGTTGGGTTTCAGGCCATGGATCTGCTCAGTGAGGCTAAAAGTGAGGCTGTGGGGAAACGGGACAGCTCCAGAGAGCCTTTCCTGATCCCATGGTCCCTTTCAAGTGCCTGGGGATCACTGGGCATCTGGCCTCCAGCTTCTGGGCCAATCCCGGAGGGAGGCTTTCATGTGGTTCTTGCCAGCCTCACAGTCGCGCTGTGTTACCTACCATCTGTCACTGGAGCTGGGTCCCCATCAGGCTCAGTCAGCTGTGCCCTCCAGATCAGAAAAAGCACAGCCACCGCCAAACACTGGAGTGAGTAGTGCCTGGCCCCAGGGAGGCAGAGGTCAGAGAAGCTTTGGGGCTGAGTGTGGGCTCAGATGGCAGACAGGCTGTGCCGGGGTCCTTCCCCTTTCCTGACCAGCACTGGGACTGCAGTGATTCATCTCTGCTGCAGACTTTGGTTTCTTCCCCTGTGAAATGAATACTTCTGAATGGTCTTGGATGTCTGACCCAGCACCTGCCATGGCACCTTGAGCACAGAATGCAGGGGCCAGCCATCGCCTGTGTCCTTGGGGATTCTCCTCAGGCACACAGGCCCTTCTATCCAGCCCTGACACCGAGCTCAGGATCAGCAGCAACTTCAGTCATTGTCCTGTGACCAGTTCAGGTGCAGCGCAGACCTCAGCAGGATCTGCCAATGTGCTCAGCATGCACTTGGGCAGCTCCTCCAGCTCCCGTCTGGAGTGCATCAGCCTGGGCTTTGTCTCATAGTCTCTCAATGACCAGAAAGAATGGGGACAGATGTGACCCAAGTATCACATTAAACCCCATGCCTATGCCATGAAAGCACACACCATACAGAGCCCCATCTGTGTTCTAGAAACTGGTCCTCATCCTCTGTGCCTGTGTCCTCCCCAGAAAAAAATGAGAGTGGTCAACTGTTAACCTAAGAGACAGAGGAGGACACTCTTGTACTGTGCTCCACACAAAAGTCTGCTGATAGGGGTGGGACAATAATTGTTTTAAGTAGAAAATGCTAATCTTGAACATTTCATTAAACCCTGTTTTTACTGTAGTGCAGTCATTGTGTTTCAATTGTTTCATTTCCCAAGTTGCGACTCGTATTTCACACAGAAAATAGGACTCTTCTAGGAGTCCTATTCACAGCCACACTGAGTGAAACACACATCCACCTTACCCAGGTGGATACTTCTATCAGAGTTGCTTTGTGGGGTGTGGTGCTGAGGTAGACCCTCAAAATTCCTGGATTAGGGGTTAGAGGTGTTTTCACAGAGCCTGGAACCATCTCGAAATTCAAGTGTCTCTAAAACTAATGCTTGGTCACTGTCTGGAGCCAGGGGAGTCAGTTGGATGGTCTCTTGTCTCCTGTTTGGCCTGCGTACAGGCCTCCACCTATGCAGGCACTCTGAGCAGTCAGGCTCCTGGAGACCAGAGGCAGAATGGTGGGTGCTGGGTACTCTAGAAGGGCAACCAGGGAGTGACGGTTTCCTGGCCATATAGTTTCAGTATTGTTTTTGTTTGTTTATTAGAGATAGGGTCTCGCTGTAGAGTTTAGACTGGCCTTGAATTTACAGTGATCCTCCTGCCTCAGCCTCCCAAGTGCTGGAATTACAGGTGTGTGACATTACACTCAGTCAGAATTTCAGTTTCATAAGCCAAAAACACTCGCGTGAGGTAATGGCAATGGCCCCACAGTCATGTGAATGTACCAAGTGTCACCAGACTACAATATAAAATGCTAAGGTCTGTGTACTCTACCAGCATTAAAATAAATGTTTCTTAAAAAATTTAATTAAAAAACTGATGGAGAATAATGGCACGGATATAGTGCATCCATAAGGAGCAGTGCTACAGTTTGTGTCACCCCAAAGCCTCATGCGGTCATAGCTGGGTTTCTTCAGAGATAGCTGGATCTAGTGTGTGACGCTGGAATTGATTCATGGTGCAGTGCTAGGATCAAGGGCACTAGGATCAAGGGCACTAGGATCAACGTGCTACCCACCTGAGTAGCCTGGATAAGATAAAAGGGGCAGAAAATGCCATTAAAGTTCCTTGCTTGTTTTGCTACCTTCTGCCCCCTCTTCTTTGATGCCTCTCTGCTGTGCCTCCCTGCCTTGGAGCCAGCCAGTTATGAACTGAAACTTCTACAAACCATGAGCTAAATAAACCTTTCTTCCTTAACTTTGGGTGTCAGGTATTTTGTTTCAGCAAGAGAAAAGCAACTAAGACAAGCAGCATAGGTGCAAACATCATTTTGGGAAAGACCCTTGGAAAAGGAAGATCGAAGCTGCACATATGTATAGCCTGGGGCCTAGTGTCTCCTCCTAGGGATGCACCCTGCTATGTCTTTTCAAAGAGGGTGGACACACGTCCATATTAGTAGTGCACAGATACCCTGAACTGGAAGCACCCCAGATATTCCCCATCCCATGGGGAAATGTATTGCTGTGCAGTCACACAGTCGAGCAACCTATAGAAACGTGGATGTAGAGGGCATAATGTGCAGACATCGAGGAACATCACGGGTACTGCTGCACTGAGGAAGCAGACATGAGAGAGCTCCTGGTCACTGCCCCCAGCACAGGACTGCAGAGATAGTACAATGAAGCCGTTCTGGGGAAGTCACGGGGCTGGGGCAGAAGCCAGCAGGTGGATAGGAGATGCCGGGGGTCCTGGAAATGTCTTGTTTCTTGACATGGTCCTGATCATGTTGACTGTGGATGGGGAATGGGAAAGGCCATGTCCTGTACATTTGTGATGTGTGTATGTTCTGATATGCAAGTCATACTTAAAGCATCATCGGATTGTGCATCAAGCCCAGCACGAGAGGGGCCTCCAGCCCTGCAAGGCTTCCTGACCTGAGGTGAGTTTGCAGTAACCATGTGGTGTCTTCCTCCTGCAGGGAGGTGGTGCAGAGTGTGAGAACTGTCCTGGTCTCAGGGGAGAGCCCAGGCCCCAGCGTGCAGCACCCACAAGCAACACACATAGCCAAGGGCCTCTGGGTGCCAAGTTCACCACGCTGCCTCCCTGCCCCTCAAGATGAGCCCAGGCCAAGTCCTTCACACCCGCCCTGGTGATATAGGGGAATGAAACTCCCAACCTACTATATGTCCAGTACCAGTTCGTGCTCTCTAAAATCAAAGAATGAATTTTAGGAACAACGGAGGATAAGAGCAATATATTTATTGACAGAAAGAAAGCTTCTGTCTGATATAGAGAGACAGAAGAGGTCCCTAGTGGGTTGCCAAGGAACCCCTTTGTTTCTAGGGATTTTACAGAGCAAAACCATGAGGTGAAGCGGGTCTGAGGTGGGGAAAAATGGGAACTCACAAGGCAGAGGGGCATGAGGTGGGACAGAACTATGGTCAACCAGTAAGTTTAATTGTTCAGGTAAAATTGACCAAATCAGGGACAAATGGGGAACTGAATCACATAGTAAGTAAGCAGGCATTCTTACCAAGCAATGACTTCCTGTAGGGGCTTGGATGGTGGTTCCTGGCTTCCTCAAGCTGATCCACACCTATAATCCCTGATGTTTATACTTAGGGTGTGGGTGCATTTGTTTTGCCTTTGGTCCTGAGATCTGGCCCTCAGCAGAGGTGTCTGTCTCCCCCACAGTTAGAAGGTATCCGGTTTTCTGCACAGGCTCCTTCAAGGGCCCAGTCCGGTCCAACTGCCTGTAATATTTCTAACTAATTCAGCTGCCTGCACCGTGAGGGTGCAAAGAGGCTCGCCGGCTCCCGAATGGAGCGGTTAGAGCCCCGCCTAGGAGCAGGGCTGTTCCGCGGGACGAGGATCCGGCAGGGGAGGACGAGATGGGGCTGCGCGGTGCTGAGGGCCAAGCGCGGGGCTGCGCTGTCCCGGCCGGGAATGGGACCAGAACGCGCTGTGTCTGAGCCCGCTTCTGACCGAGACGCCCGAGTCGCGGCTGTGGGGAGCCCGCGGCGGCGGCAGCGGAGGAGCTGCGTGGGGAACGGGAGATCGTGGCCGCCAAGCGCAGTGTCCGAGGTCTCAGAACCGGCGCGGGCGGGTGCGGCGGGCTCATTTGGAGCAGGGGAGACCCCGCCACTCCTGACTCAGGGGCGGTTGATGCGGGCCCGGGTTCCCACGGGTGGTGGGCGGGGCCTGCGAGGGGAACCGTCAGTTCCCGCCACTTTTCCCTTGCGTGGTGGGCGGGGCCTGCGGAGAGCGCAGTCAATTCCCGCCACTCCTCCTCGGGCGATGGGCGTGGCCCACAGAGGGGCACCGTCAGTTCCCGCCACGCCTCCCTCGGGTGGTGGGAGGGGCGGGCGCGCGCTGTCCACTGGCGGCGGTGCTGGCGCGCGGGTGAAAGCGGCTCCCCAGACCGGCGTAAGTCGGGCGGGAGGAGCGCGGCGCCAGAGTGACCGCAGCCGCAGCCTCAAGGCCAGCCGCCTGTGCCCGCCCTGCTGAGCCGAGGTGGGACCCTGACAGCGCCGAAGCCCGCCGCTTGCGAGCCCTTGGTTCCCCTTAGGAGCGCGGCTCCCGCCCCATCCGGCCGAGGGGCGCCGCCCGTCCGCCCCTGAGCCCCGGCGCCCCGCTCCCAGCGCCTCGCTCTCTTCCTCTTCCCCGTACTTCCTACTGCTCCGCGCGGGACGGGGACAAGACGGTTTGGGACTTTCCGTCGCAATTCTGCTTCTGGCCAAGGGAGAGAGCGATTGCGCTCAGAATAGTTCCCCTGTGGGTACACCCATTCAGCGGCAGTGTTCCGGAGCAGTTTCTCCCTGTTCCCTCTGGAAGGGTTTGTTTTGAGCATGTGGTCGCGGTCCCTCAGCAGGGATGGTGCGTCCCGTGTAGTGCGCAGTATGCACAGACCAGCTGCCCTGATCTGAGCTAAAGGAGCCCTTTCGAGCTGGATTGTTTTCTTTTTTCTTTTTTTGTATCTTTGCTGTGTTCCTGGGTATGATGGAAACCACAGCTGACTTTTACCTTTGGAAATGGCAATTCCAAGTAAGAGTTGCTTTAAAAAAAGATGTTAACACTTCTAAAAAATCCTTTTGTGTAGATTTTTTTCCTCTTGTGATCTGCCTTAACTCCATTCAGATACTCTGATTTCGGTGCGTTTGTTGTAGTAAGAATATGTGATTACAAAAAGTCCTATAATTAAAGTCTGTTGTACAGACTTGTTCTTGCTTCATGAAAATGTCTTTCCAATTCTCAGCAGAGATCATCTTCTGGGATGACAAATAACACTGAAAATGTCACACGCAATTTTATAGCCAGAGAAGATGATTTTTTAAAGCTGTCAGTGAAACAGAATGGACTTTTAGGAGATGTTAACACAATCTCTTTGGATCTTTGGGAATTCTTCCCAAAGGAGCTGCAGGATGGATTGTGCGGTGAGGAGGCCTGCCCTACCCATAGCCATCATGTCAGTGGGGGTGAGGGTGCATCAGGGGGCGGTGTCTCCATGTGGGGTCCATGTGACTGAATAGGCAGTGCACATATCCACACCAGTTTTACTTCTCCATGCCAATTCCAACTATGCTGTCCGTTTGTTACATTGGTTAAATCTGGCTATTCTCTCTTTGTTTTCTCTGTTCTCGGACTGCAGTGAACTGTGGATTTGTTGGGGACAATTCCCTTGTCCCAGTCCCTGGGAGTTCTAGTGTGGGGGGCCGAGATTATGCAGAATCTGGGGCAAAAGGCAGCACTAGGAGGTGAACTATATGTACCTCCTGCTTCCAATACCTCTTCCTTAACTATCAAACATGATTCTCCTTTCAGTGCCATAGCAGAGAGGGTATAGTTAGAAACCACAGAAGCTGATTATGTTCTCTTTCTTTAAGGAACTTTTTGCTATCATCATATAACTTTCTCCCCTCACTCATTCATAATAGCTTCTTCTCATGTTCAATTAGATCATACCTGGGTTATGAGGTTCTTCTATTTAGACTTTAGAGATTATTTTACTTGAAATCTGCAAAAAAAGTGAAACATAGTTGACCATAACAGAGTTGATGTTCCCGTCCCCCTAACTAAACTTCACTTTCTTCTTGACTGTAGGCTCTGGCCTCCTACTTCAGAAAACCTGCAACTCTTCGGGTCCTTTGAGATGTAAATATTCTTTAGTCCAGAAATGTCTTTCTCAAGCACCTGACAGTCATTCTACTCAAAATATAACCACTAAGAAGATGGTGCCCTGGTCTCCTAGTCTCTGGTAAAAGCATAATAACTGCATGATGGGGGAGAACAAACATTCATTAAAGAACTCCACAACTAAGTATAAAATTGCAAATGCAGAAATCTTTAAGAAGGGAAAAATATATGGGTAATAAGAGCATGAGACTGAGTAAAGATCACCTAATCAAGAATACTCTGAAGAACTGAACTGAGTCTCAAAAAGAGTGAGGTCAAGGGAAATGCAGATGTAATTAGGTTCCCTTTGAAAATTTTAAACAGAATAATTTTTGAGAAGGCAAGTTATGAGACTAGATTCTGTATCTGTCACTGGCTAGGAATCACGGAGCTTTCTCAAAGAGAGTGGGGAATTCCAACTCAGCCTGCTGAGTAGGTTCTTGACTCTCACCACAGAAAAAAAAATGAGAATGCATCAGTGAGAGGCATAGGTTAAAAAATGTTAAAGAAATAAACTCTGAGAAAAAAATATGATGTGGGTTCTAAAGAGAGTCTTGCTGTGATTTGGACCCATACTCTTAGATGTAAGTCACATTTATAAATTGTCTTGTGAGAATGAAACAGTGGTTAGTAGAATTTCCTCCTAATAAAAAGCATAAAATGTAAATACTAACCCTAAAGTAGTGTAAGTCAACAGGTCTGAGGCTATGGAGTGGAGATTATGTTATGGTTGTCTTGCCGAAATGTGAAACAGCTGGGGATATAGCTGAGCAGCACAAGCACCTGCCTGGCAAGTGCAAAGTCCTGAGTTCAACTGCCAGGACAAAAAAGCAAGCAAGCAAGCAAGCAAGGAAGGAAGAAAATGAAATGTTAAACAGAGACAACTGTAAAAATAACATTGTTCAAATTCTTTCTTCACGCCAGTTGCAGTAATGACAAGAATGACTCCTTTGGGACTTCTACCACTACTGCTTTAAACAAAGTAGCAAAGCATAAGGAATCAGTGGGGAACAGTATGGAGAGTTCTGTGATGAAAAAAAAAATACACAAGTAGGCATAGGTGCCACCTTGGACAGAGACATCTGTCTAGTGGTTGTGTCTCACAAAGGACACTCTGTGAACTCATAGGTCTGCCTCCTTCTGGGAGGCACCCTCTGAAAGACCCCAGATCTAGTCTTATCTCCCCACAGGCCTCAAGATGTACCATGGGAAATATCCTGACAGATCCTAGCAACCTAGCTGTTAGGGCATAGCCTTCAAAATTGGAAACTATTTGACCATGACAACCTGAGGAAGGAAGAATTTATCTACTATTGCAACACAGTTTGGGTTCAGTGTGAACTAAAAAATGCCAAGAGGTGTGTATAGAAAGGCAATCTAGATTATGATACTGTTTTTCAGCTAGACTTCTTCTGCAAAAGGCAGGGATGGTGGTGTGCAATCCTTTATGTAGAGGTTTGTATGGCTGTTTTTCTCTGGAAAAGCCCAGAAACTAGAGTACTTAGAGTGGAACCTGAAAAAAAAAAGTTGGTATCATTGATGATCCCATCCTCAAATCCCCATCTTAGGGGGATGGGTCTCTCCCACTAGATTAATAAACGCTTGGTGGAGTACTCCATATCATCTTTATAATACTCAGACAGTAAATACTCAACAGCTTTACAAGAGGTTAGTGGTAGGTTTACAGATAGGCTTCCAAAATCCTATGACTGAATTGCTGGACATGACCTTTTCTGTGTTCAACAATCAGGACTGAGAAGAAGATAAAAAGAGAAGAGATGCAGAAGAAAGACAGGCCAAAATTATAGCTGTCACAATTGACAGTGCTTTAAACACAAGTCATTAGCCAGGCATGGTGGCACATCCGTGTAATCTCAGCACTTGGGAGACTGTGTCAGCAAGATCTTTGTGAGTTTGAGATCAGACTGAACTACAAAGTGAGCCCAAGGCCAGCCTGAACTGCATAATGAGAACCTGTCTCAAAAAAAACCACAACAACAAAAAAACAAAATGAACAAACACACAACAACAACAACAACAACAAAACCCACAAGTCGTGGAAGAGAAAACCCAAAACATAAAAAAGCCTTCCAGCTTTAAATGCAAGAAGACTGGACAACGAACATGTGAATGCATAAAGCCACTGCCCAGGCCCTGTCAGGTGGCTGATGTGCCTGACTCATGGCATTGGAGCACTGACTGTCCCAGATCCTGCAAAGGGCCTATGCCAGCCAAATATCCTCATTCCCCACTGTTAAAAAAAAAAGAGGAAAAAAGGGACCTGGGGCAGCCTATAATGCCTCTGTCTACAGTCATCTAGGAACCCTGGGTGACCCTGGATATCATGGAAAAATTCAATTACTGTATTTTAACTTACTTTTCTAAAACACTGTCTAGATCAATCACCATAATTGGGACCAATGAGGCTTTTATACAGCTGTTCTGACATGTCAATTTGAACATCAAGTGTCCCAAATATGCCCTTCTGGTGCTATATGCCCATGAATCAATCTAGAAAAAAAAAGGGGGTTGCTAGCTACAAAAACAATACAACTCCTAGAGATAGTCTCTCTTCCCCATCGGGTTGCTGTCATTCATTGCAAGAGACACCAAAGGGACATTTTTAAAGTCCTTTTATTCCCAGTCCTTAAGGAACCATCCTGGTCCTTCCTCAAGGCATGCAGTGACAAGTGATAAAAACCCTAGATGACAAATGATTCAATTTTCACAGGACTATAACTGTACTCGATGAACCTCTGAAATTTCTGAGGTTCCTCTCAAGAAGAAAGTTCCAGTTTGGTTTCCAGTATAGATAAGTAGACCCAATATAAACAGGCACTGGTACCCTACCTGTCTTTGGTACCCAGTCTATTACTCAATCTGTCTTTGTCTCCACAGGCTCCTGACGAGTTCATCAAGTTCTTTTCCATTAAACAGGAAGCTCAACAGTTCTACATATACAGACAATGTTTTTCTGTCTCTGACAGGTTTCTCTCAACCTAGTTGGTAAGCCATAATATCCTAAGGTAATCAGAGTGCACATAATCCCCAGTATTTAGAGCCTGCCATTCTTTTCAGAAGGAAGTAGCCATATGAAGACAGAGACCTCCATTCCCTCAACAACCCATTATGGAATTATGGGAATTTATGTCTCTATCTTAGTTACTTTTCACTCGTTGCCAAGACAAAATACCTGATGCCCAAAATTAGGGAAGGAAAGGTTTATTTCTTACAGTTCTCGGGGAGGTTTCAGTCCATACTCAGTTGGTTTCAAGGCAACGTGGTGTGGCGGGACTGCCATTCATGGCAGCCGCCAAAACAGCAAGGTGTGCTGGCAAGAGAGAGAGGTGGAAGCGAGAGAGGGGAAGACCCACCTCCCTTACACAGTATATCAGCTCCACTCCTGGGCAGGTGCAGCACTCACATCACCAATCCCAGTGCTAGACAACAAACCAATCACAAACACCAGAGTCAGCCCCATCAAAAGTATATGAAGAGCCGGGCGTGGTGGCGCACGCCTTTAATCCCAGCACTCGGGAGGCTGAGGTAGGCGGAGCGTTGTGGGTTCGAGGCCGGCTTGGGCTACAACGCGAGCGCAAGGCCGGCCTGAGCTACATAGTGCGACCCTGCCTCAAAAAAACCAGGGCTGGGAGTTTGGCTCAGTGCCTTAAGCGCCTGCCCTAGCAGGCGCGAGGTTGTGAGTTCAATCCCCGGTGCCGCAAAAAAAAAAAAAAAATAAAAGTATATGAAGACTTGGGGTACATAGTATCACCCAATACAGTCTCCTAGGGGAAAATGAGGTGGGAGATTAGGATATGGCAGTACACAGCTGGGGAACTGGGTGTAAACTGTCAATCATGGAGAGCTGTGAAATCATAGACATTTATGACTGAGCTACTGGGTGTGACCTGTCAATCACAGAGTTGTAAAATCATGGCCAAGAGATGTGGGGCCCAGGAAGAGAGAATCCAGTTTGCCTGTTCCATGAGCCATGCAAGCCATGCAGGGCTCAGGAGAAGAGAAACCAGTTTGTCCTTCCCATAGGTCAACTGGTATGTGGCCTGAGAATCAAGAGGCCCCCTCCCCTATGAGCAACTGGCTAATTCAGAAGACAGGCTGGGTTAATAGCAATTGAGGTTTTATTCTTTCTCTCTTTTTTTTTATTTTAAAGAGGATAAAACCAAGGAAAATAAAACAGAAGAAAATCAATAAAAAATAAACCAGTATAAGTGATACAGGACTTCAACACCTGACAAAACAAACAATAGTTACCATAATGCCTTTTGTTGTCTTCAAAACCGATACTTTTAGACACAGTAAAAATCAAACAGAACAGAATAGGATAGAAACAATAAAACCAAAACAGTGAGTGCAATAGAGGATTTCAAAATAAGCCACTAGTAAGTCCCAAATGGCTACCATAATATGTCTTGTTATCTTTCAAATAGCTGCTCATGCTGTCAGATTTAACATAAACAATCCCAAAGAGAATAAAACCCAACCCAACAAAACAATGAATATGATGTGGTTTCCCAGCTGGGTTCGCTTCCTGGTGAGGCCTGGATCTCCACCCCCCCAGGCCCCCCACCCCACCCCACAGTTCATGAATGGTGCCGACTCATGGAGAGAGGCTTGGGTGTGGCTGTCCCCCTCCAGCAGCAGCCAGCTATTCTCTTTAAAATAAAAAAAAGTGCAACTGACGGTCTTTTATACGGCTGAAGAAACTGAGAATTCAGGATGAGAATTATTTTATATCAAACATATTAAATGCTACTGCCTGCACATGAAACAGAAGAGAAAGAAGAGCTCTATAGAATTTCACACAGAAACTAGGATTCTGACCAGAAATAAAGTAAGATTAACTTCTTGGATTAATGTGACTCCTTTCATCCTACCTTCTCTTCTGGCACATACTGGGAAAGTGCTCCACGAATTACATGAAGAATTTAGCTATTCCTTCTGAGGTTGGAATCTGAGAGAGTTGACAGGCTATATTTCAGCTAACAAGGAATCTTACAACTGCCTAATTCGACCCATCAGTCCCTGAACATGAACTTAGGAAAATTCTTGAAGAAGCCTCAACAGTGCAAGAGTTCATCAGAATAATGAACCTGGATAGAATACAAGGGACAGAAAGGTATACTGCCACTGCTTGCTGCTGATGCTGATTTGCTACTTCACTGTTTTGCTTCTGCCTACCCTATCACACTGTGGACTGTTTCTCCTCTGCAATGCCCCTCAGCCATGCTACCCTGCACTGGAGCCACCCTAATATGGACTGAAATCTCTACAATCTGTGTGTCAAATAAACTTTTCCTCCTTTAACTTTGGATGTCAGGTATTTTGTTTCAAGAACAAGAACAGTAACTAAGACAGCCACATTGCTGGATTTGACAATGCAGGAAGGGGCAAGTCAAGGAATGCAATTGTCCTCAAGAAACTGGAAAAGGTAAGGAAATATCCTGCCTTAGGACATCCATATGGAATATGGCCTTGCTAATACCTTGATTTTAGAACTTATGACCTCAAGAACTGTAAGATAGTACATTTATTCTGTTTTAAATCATTGGGCATGTGATAATTTATTATAGCTGCAATAACAAACTCATACAGAAACACTGGTCACTAAGACTTTTTCAAGAGAACAGTGCCTCTAGGGTTGGATGACAGAGATCAAGGAAAGACTGACTTCATTTGAAAGTTTTTTGTACATTTTTTTTGTAAATTGTTAAAATTTAATAATTAAAATGTAAGCACCACAGAATCTTACACTAACCCTTCTTTCCACCAATTCACATATTCACCAAAATTTCTGGATTAATATTAGATTTTCTACAGGATGAGAATGAGAATGAGAACGTATTGTCATAGAAAAATACTAATGTGTACAGAAGGGTTGAAGGGAGGGGAGGGGAGTGGGGGAGAATGGAAGAATCAAGATATATTATGTAAGTTTGGCTTAGTCCCTGGTTCTTTGGCACTGTGCCACCATATTTTCTGTGATCCTTAGTTAATCTCAGTCAAGGAATACCAGAACCAACAGCTGTTTATAACAATTATGTCAGTTTTGGTTATAGTGGTACCAATAGCATCAAACATGCCTAGAAAATAACAAAACTGAGCTAATCCTTAATTTGCAATTCTTACCCGTATGAACTAGATTTGTGATTATACAACAAAATGTAAAATGACCTGATAATTATATGCAATATATAAGTCTGTAATGGGTCAATTTTTCCCTTCAGGGTTAAAATTTAAAATAGATTAAGCAGAAAATAGAGAAGTGGAAGATGAGAAAGAGATTAAAAGTAAGGTTGGCGGACAAAGAGGGATCACACAAACTTGGGGAAACTGGTGCAGAAGACTGAAGGAAAAGAGAGATTAAAGAGATAAAAGGAAGAACAGAACAGAACCACACCCACAAAGAGGTTAGGAACCACTTTCATACTCATAAAAACAATGGAGAAAGAAAAAAAATGAAAAATAAAAACAAACATTCCACTTCCAGGATTCTCTCTGGTTTCACTAGTAGACAATCGGCGGAGACAGAGTACCAAATCATGCCAATCTATCCCAGCAAGCCAGCAGTTGCTTTATAGTGAAATAGTGGATAATCTCATCAGGCCTGCCCTGAGACCAGACTCATTTGGCTTGCTGCTGATCAAGCAATTTCCATGGACCTGAGCCAACCTGAGAGCTGACAGAGGAAGCTGGCAATGGTTTTGGGTTCCGAGCTCAGCCAGCTCATTTCCAAATGGCTTCCGGCCAATTGCTCTCTCCCATGGGAGGATTGAGTCCTCTGCACTCACCACCAGCCTGATCAGTCCTCCACATCCACTGTTCCCCTCCACTGCTGCATCTGTCTGCAGAGACCTCCAGGGTTGCCAGCTATCACCATCACTGTGACTGTGTGTCCCCAGGTTCGAACAGAACCTCTTGTGCAGTGAGTCCCATCTTGGGTGAAGGCACCACTGTTTACCACTTTCTTCTTTTCATTTTCTCTGCAGGCTTCAATTCAGATTCTTCCTGGGTCCAGAGGACCCACTTCCTTCCTTTTTGTCTTCCTTGCGTTGCTATATTTCAGCATCTGGACAGTGACTCAGAGAGGCTGTTTTCTCTGCTGCTTACTACTCTTTCTGCATCTTTCTGAAAGTCTCCAAGATATATTATGTATAGCTAACAAATTCCCTATGATGAATGTGATTTTTAAGTACATCAAAAGTGTACCAATAAAATTAATTTTAAAAAAACATGGCCAAGATGTATGCACAGAGCAGCTTTGGAACTCTGCGTGAGATGGTTCAAATCTGACATGAAAAGAAGATATGAAAGACAGCAACCTTTGACTCTGTGGCGACTGCCTCCTTGTCTTGCAGTGGCCCATGTGCAGGGCGTATCTTCTCTTTACTTTGTTCTTGTATTTTCTTTCTTCTTTTCTTTCACTTTCTTCAATAAACGTTAAACTGTTACATGTATCAGTAGTCTCTAGCTAATTCTTTGAATGGGGCAAGAGCCTGGAACCACTGTACACCATGTGAGAATCTGTTCACTTGTCCAGTCCCCAAGAAAGGATGTCAGTAGCAGGAAAAATAACAACAACAACAAAAAATGAAGTTTTAGTGTAGTTATTCTTGAAAGCCTGAGTATCTGATGGACAGGCATATGCAAAACAGTCATATCAAGCATTTTAAACCCTAGCACACAAGTGCTCCTTTTCCTTGTTTCTTCTTGTCCAAGTACTTGGGGAGGCATAATCATCCCAGATTATCACCTTACTTTTCATCAGTTCTTTATAAGGTATTTCCCTGGGTATCCTCCCAATTTGACTTTGGATTTCTTCAAACTGTTGTAGAATCCAAGAGATCAGAGAGACCAATTAGAGGGAAAATGGAGAGTATTATTAGGTGTCCACCTTATTTAGCGGGACTCCTGTCCAAGATGGCTGAGTGTTGAACAAAGGACAGGCTCCAGTTTTCATCCATTTGGTCAAGGGGGTTGGTCTGCAGCATGGAACTTGTGGGTGGACAGAAGAACAACAAAGGCAGTTTGTCAAGCTGTGACAGTTTTATGTTTTAGTGGCTCTACTTGGGTGTAACAGGATGTTATAGAAACAGGAGATTATAAAATTTTATTTACAGGGACAAAAGTTACTGCTCCTATCTGTATTAGAATAAAGAACAACAGTAGTAGAAAGGGGGAAGTTTGGGAAACTTGACCTTTTCAATTACTGCCTCACTACTTCTTTTCCATGAGACTTCCTGAGAAGCAGATTTCCTGTAAAGTGATTTCACGTGACCTTGCAATTACATGAGAGTGTTTCTACTTAGCTTTAACTAGAAGTCAATGCTTTTCTTTTTTCTCTACTCATGCCTCTATTCAAGAAAGGCTCTCTTAAAATTTTTATCTTTCCCTCAAGGTCTTCTCTACCAGGGACTCTATAAATGCATGAAATTTGACAGTCAATGAGAAAACTGTTAGAAATTTTTCACTCAAAGTTTAAATATTTCATCTTGAAAATGAACAAATTTTAGGTTTTCTTACAACCACGCTGTTTCCAAAGACAGAGAGTATGGGAGCCAATGGAAGCCATGGGCCAGGAGGAGAACCAAGAAGCCAAGCCCCATCCTCCCTTGAGCCAGGTGGTACAAGACAAGAAGAGCCCCCCCACAACACACACACCCATAAGCAACTGGCTGATGTGGAAGAACGCAGGCTGAGATGATAGCAAAGGAAGTAAAAAAAATTAATGCTGAATTGATTAACTTTATAGGCCTAGAGCTGGTAGTCTGAGCATCTATTTAGAGGATAACAATATGCAATATAGCAACTATGAGGGACTGTCCTCTGTCTTGTTTGTGAAATCCAATACTGTTCTCACTATTTTGTTTTGCTATGTTTTATTGCTTTGTTTTATTCCCTTTAAAATAAACAATTAAAAAGGTATTATAAACAAAAAAAAAGAGGGAGGGAATATGTACATGCCTAGCAGACATTCCTAAACACAGAAAGGACAAGTGAACTCTGGGGAGAAGAGTTTACTCAAGTTAAATGTTTGGATTGAAATTTTCAAGTCAACAAGTCAATGTTCCTGCAATCTTTTGTCCATCCTTAAGGCCTCCTGATGAGATCTTATTATTTCCAATCTCCCTAAATGTCCTGCGCACTAGAGGGTAGGAGGAACACAGATGCTTGGAGTTGACAGTGAACACAAAATGGCATGTGTTGAGAAGGTAGAGAGGAACCTAGAGGCCCAGCTGACACTTGAGGATGATGGACACAGTTTGGGTGCCTGGCAGGAGAGCCCATAGATCTCAGATGTCCAGTCCGGCAGTTATGTGCAGTTGACCTTCAAACTGGTTATCTGGTCAAATCTGTGATGACCTCAGAGGCTTCTGAGCTCCCTGATTGGAAGGTTCAAATTCCTTGGGGGGTTGGAAGCCCAGTGATCAACAGTTACTTCACAGAACTGTTCTCCACTGGTTGTCTGTGTCCTGACTGCAGGAGGGAGAGTGGCTTGGGTTTGATCAAATTACAGAAGAAGTGTGTGGACAGACCCAAGTCCATTTAGTGGAGGGGAGCAAGGCATTTGGGAGAAGTCATGAAGGTGGTGATAGCTGATGAGGAGATCCCAGGACAATCAGGTGAGGGGGCTGGAGACAGGAGTCTGAGAAGGTACCTGGTATGGAGGACAGACTATGGGGTAAACCAGTAGGGATTCAAGAGGGCAAAGTTTGGGGACATAAAAGCCAGGAGGTTGGAACAGGATGGGCAATGGATAGAAAACATGGCAAGCAGGAAAGGTGTTAGGAGATGAGATTCAACAGAGGAGAGGGGAAGATATGACTCAAGCAGAGCTCTCTCCAACCATGAGTGAAAAAAATTACGTAAGTTAAGAGTTTATACACATAGTCTGAGGGGACAGTGGCAAAGAGAACTGGGTTAAGATGGAGATCAGCAAAGGAATAATAGCTTTGAAGGTGACAACAGAGCAAGAAACTTGGTTTTCATAGAATAAGGGAGTTGAGTGGAGATAGTCAAAGGCTGAATTCCCAAGATAGAAGCTGCACACTGAACATGAGATTTTTCCTCAGGCCTCTGGGAAGCCCCCAGCCTCCCACCTCAGGCCTGTGTTCACAAGAAGAAGACAGACTGGTCCTTAGAGTCTGAGGGAGAGCTGTACGAGGACCTGCTGGGTTTCACTGATGGAGTCCCCACACGAGCAGCCTACTTCATGCCTCAGTTGCCTGTGAAGAAGAAGAAGGGTTATTCTGCCTTAGAGTTGGAATTAGAGGCGGAGCAGGAGAAGGATCATCCAGGGAGTTCTGCCTCAGCTCTTAGAGGCAGCTCCCTCCTTGATCTTCTGACCACAAGTGGAAGAAGGAGTGGTTATCAGAGTCCAAGGAGGATGAGGACAGGGGACGGCCCCAGTGCTGTGACTTATCACCCAGGGAAGACATGAGGCTTCCACCTCACAAGAGGTGGAGACAGTATCTGTCCCTGTTGTGTGTGGAGTCACAGGAACCTTGAGAACTCATAAACCCTGTGCTATCTACACACACAGGTGTCACAGAGCAGCTTTGTGGCCTCAAAGAGAAGAGGAAGATGAAACACCTGTCCTGCATGCTGCCTGAGCACCATGCGGCCTTCACCAGGCTGCAGAGTAAGGCGGCCCCACACGGCACCTCGCACCTAGGTGTTTAGGAACACAAGAGACTACTAGTCACCTCTGTCACCCATGAAATGAGGACTCTGTGTCCCCCAGGTGTTCATCCCTAAAGGACTCTGGTGCAATCCCACTCCAGGCAAACAGGTGACAGAGATGACCTATGCCACAAAACATGTCCTCTCTTGGGAGCATAAAGCTGGGATGCAGAGGGCCCCCCTGACATTGAGGAATCACTGCTTTTCCTGAATGCAAATGGTTGTAACACTTGAGGGCTGGCAGCGTTATTCTCACACCCAGTTGCGTCCAGCACAAGAGAAAATGACCTGGATTAGTTCTGAGGGAGTGCATTCATCTGCCATGAGAGGCTGCCATCTGTTCTACAGTCCTAAACTGGCAGATAATTGCTGCGACCCAGCCCCTCACTCACTCTTTTGGCCACCTCAGGAATCAGCCCATCCCTTGACTAGTAAATGTTTATCTTTCTCTCCTTCTGCCCAACACTGGTCCCATCCAGCACCATCTCCCAGGCAGTTTTGTTTCCTGTTCTCTCATTCACAGTGATCACCTTCCTAGGTCCCAACCTAACATGTAACTCTCTTCACAGAGGAGCTCATCATCAGAAGATTCCTGGCACAGGACGTGAATCTGAGGGCTTCAGACAAGGTGAAGTGTTTTCCCCTAGGCTGTGCTGTGGCTGTGCCACTGCATGGGAATGGCAGAGTTCTAAGCCTGTGGTCCTACTCCATCCCCTCTTGGGAGCTCCTACCTCACCTCCCACTCTCCAGGCCCCATTAGGTCATCTCAACATCGTCTCCCTTGCAGGTCTTGCTGTTGCCTGATCTTCCCTCCAAAAGATGGGCCAACAGGTCAGCTGTCTCATGGATATGTCATTGCTAGTTATTTCATCTAGACCAAGGCTTGGGACTTACTCTTGAATTCACCTACTCTACAATCTCTCTGTCATCAAACCAACTTATCATCTTGATATTTTTCCTTCATTGTTCCTTCAAACAAAATTCTTATTTTCTCTCTATGCAACTTCACACAATGAAACCAAATAAAATTCTAAATGCTCAAATTGGGATAAAATATTGAAACGTCAATGGTAATGGTGGCGCACACATGTATTTTCCAGCTACGTAGGAAGCTATGAGGCAAGGGTTGTTTGAATCCAGGTGTTCAAGACCCACAGTTCAAGATCAAAGGCAACTGAATGAGATCCTGTTTCTAAACAAAGGAGGACACGCTGGTGCACTCCTGTAATCAGTGTGCACGGGGAGACTGCAGGAGGAAAGTGGCAGACTTGAGGCCTCCCGGGCAATGTATTAAGACGGCAAGATGCTGTTTCCAATGGAGAAATAAAAACATGGACTGTGGCTGCAGAGCAGCATGAAAACTCTTGGGCTCAGTCTTTGTTCTGGAAAGCAAACAAAGCTCCCAGGCTGACCGCACCCTTCTCTGATCTGCCACCTGCTGTGTTCCAACAGGAGCTTCATCAAGTCCCACCATGATAGGACATTTTGCACTCTAATACCTTGCCTCCCCCTCCCATTACATAAACATCTTTCGGGGGAAAACTGTTAAGGACTGGCTCTTGAGAAGGTATCCATGCTTTCTTAAAGCAGTCCCTACAATGCTTTTCATGCTGCAAGAGGTTTCTGTTACAGCACTGAGTCCACAAGAGACTCTCTATGGCCTTTGTCTACTGATGATGCTTCCCTTCAGTCCTTCATTCATTGGCTCAACAAACCCTTCTGTGGTGCTTCCCCTGCTAGGGATGGTAAAGCCATGGGAACAGATATGTAGGAAACAGTGGAAATCACGTGTTCTATGAATGGAGCTCTACTCTGGTCATTCAGTAGGACAGCGATGGACACAAAACTATATGAAGGTCACCTCCCCCCAGGTGCTCCCCACATGGTCAGAAAACAGGGGTGGGCCCTGAGGATGAGCTGCAGGGAAGGAAGATGGTGGTGTCAACATCTGGACACTGGGGTGGAAGTCCACCTCGGGCTCTGCACGGGGGTTCTGTCTTCAGCCCCCCGGTTGGAGGAATCTTCAGAAGGGTCCTGTGCAGCCCTGGTCTCTCCACACATACCTGATCAGCAGCAGCATGGTGGAGGGCAGATGGGATCCTGACGGGAGAAGGACCACCTGCCTGTCCTTTTGGAGAGCAGATCTGGAGCTCGGCTCCTTCCTGGTTGTGTCCCTGACCAGCAACCTCCTTTCTTTCCCAGACATCTGGCCAATGACATGGAGTACATGTCCAGTTGCAAAACTGGACATATTCTTCTTCATCTATAGGAGGAATGTGGTCCAGATACCCAAGTACCACAAGCTGCACTATGACTTCATCTGCTGCATGGACTGGGGCCTGAGGATGACAAGACAGGAGTGTGAAGAGGTGGGTGGGTCTTGGGACTGGCTGGGTTGGGGGGCAGGCTGGCATGGGGCACAGATGGGACCAGGGGAGTCTGAGACTGGGGTATCAGAAAGAAATGGATGATGGACAAAGAGGTGGTGTTACTGGAGGTCTTCAACCTCTCAGGGGTGGCTTTCCATTCTAGATCCAAGCTTATGATCCTGGGCTCTGGGTGTGGACGCAAGATTGCACTCTCATTCAGGGAAGCCCAGAGCCCTGAGGACACTGCCCTGAAGAAGGTACATATGTGCGCCCAGAGTTCACAGAGCACTGATGCTGCCTAGCTTGGAAATGCAGGGAACCCATGCGTGGCCCTCCTTTCATGATCCTCCCACCACACCCAATGTCTACACATCAGAAACAAGCTCAGACCTAGGTACAAGTTTGGCTTCACTCTCTCAAGACGAGAGCCACCAAGGTCACAGACAGACAGATGGTGCCTTTGGCAAGATTTTCTGGATGCTGGGACCCCGCTCAGTCAGACCTCGCAAAACGAGACTGGCCTTGAGCAGTTTGGCAGAAATTCTTTCACTTAAAGAAAATGTGTTCATATCTTCTCCTCTTCCCTTTTCTCTTTCCACCCTTTCCCTTCCCAGTTACCTTTGCTCTTTGAGCTGTTCTTTACCAGATATAAAAGTGTATATATGTATATGTAAGATAACTAAAATGAACACACTGTTGAATCTATTCGTTATTGAGAAAGAACAATTAACACTCATATGATTAGGTTAATTTTACATGTCTATATCTGTTAATGTAAGTAACCATTTTAAAGATAACGATATGCAATATTGCAACCATTGTCAAGTTTCTATCATCCGATTTTGTAGACCTGCAATGTTACTGTTGTGTATTTACTCTAGTCATTTGTTTGTCTCTTTTGCTTGTTGTTTTAGTTTTATATGTCTTTTTTTCTGTTTTTTCTTCGCTAAAATAATAAATAAATAAATAAATAAATAAATAAATAAATAAAAGAAAATGTGTCCAAATCACAGTGTGGATGAAAACTTGATTTTTGTTTCAGGTGAATACCTAATAACCATAACTTTCCATTGCTCTCTAGAAGGTGTATTTTTACCCTTTGTCATTTATATGGGGCCTTTCATCCTTCAGGGATAGCAAAGAGAGAGATTTATTTCTACCAAAAGGAAGACCGAGCAAGAGTCTATCAGATGGAACAGTTTTCATATTTGGAAAAACTGTATCATCCCTGACTGTGTATACATCCCAGGTTGTGTGCAGACCCTTGATTATGGTTGAGTACACCTGGAAGTTTTTCCTACCACCAGTCTTTCCATTTGTGGATGAATTTCTCCCTTTGAATAATTACACGTCTTCTCAAGTTAAGATTCTGGATTCCAGAATAATGGAGGAATTATATAATAGGTTTGGGGTTGCTTGTTACAATAGACACACTGCAGTATGTGTTTGGGCAGAGGAATAGGTAAAGATTTGTATTAAATCTTGTGCAACTAGCCCAATTTATAAGTAAGTATTTTGGTGAGACATCAGGGTTTGAGCTTAGGTATTAGGCATGTGGCTTCATGATCATGATGTGGACATAATAGTGATATTGATGCATCTCAGAAGTCCAGATGTTAAGTTCACGGAAAACAATAATGTGTGAGTTAAGAGGGAATGTGCCAACTTCTCCAAGGATGATTTAGTCCCTGAGAAGAATCACCTCAAGTTCTTCCTATAAAGTAGGAAGTTGGGTCTAATGTAGACATTTCCACTGAGTTTTGGAATGTGGGTCAAAAAGTCTGTGAACCTCAACATGAAGTG
This sequence comes from Dasyprocta punctata, assembly GCA_004363535.1. NCBI lineage: Eukaryota > Metazoa > Chordata > Mammalia > Rodentia > Dasyproctidae > Dasyprocta > Dasyprocta punctata. Next base: position 64,217 of record RJWM01005717.1, read on the forward strand.
CTCATTCAGAATTTGGGTTATGAAGGAAGGGTTACAGAGAAATTTGTAAGTTGGTTGAAATTGCAGTTGGGATTGACTTTTGAGTGTCAATCTTCTCTTCTAGAAAATTGGCCCCATGAAATATGACAGTGTATCTCTACCTTTCACATCTCTGCACCCAGATCTCTACAGTGAAGCAGATTCACCACAGTAGGGGAATCTCAAGGGGAGCAATTAGGAACCAGTTTTTTTCTGTCACCTTCTAAATTTTACATTCCTCATTCAAGTTGCCCCTGAATTAAAAGTTGGACATACGCTGTTTTTTAAGTCTTTGTACCCTGTATACTTGATAGCATTTGAAGGTAACCTGTACAGCATCAGATTGGGAGACAATTACTAAAATAAAACATTAGGGCAATAGGTATGTCATAGGTTGTCGAGGACCATTCTATATAATTGTTGAGGAAAAATAATTTCATAATCACAATTTCATAATCATGATTAGGGCTTGTCTGAGGCCTAGTATGTTGCCATACAGGCAGGTTACGGTATGCAGGAACCTAACTCTCATGTGCCTCTGGTCACAGTTGAGGCCTCAATGGTCCCATAATGCTGTGATGCCCCAGAGCAAGATTACATCAGATTACATCCTGGTTTCTTGAGAATCTAGTAGTAATAAAATAGGAGTTCACCTTGGGGAATGAACAAACTTCTTAACCTGCCATCTCTCCTCACCATTCTTATCAACATAAAGATCTTCATTAGCCTAAGGTCACCACTGCCCTTTGAGTCATCCAGTAATCCCTCTGACTATTGTATACACCGAATAAATAGTGGCTAGCTTGGAGTTTGTCTTTACCCATCCTGAGCCACTGACCTCCCAGCCCCCCGATGCATCCAGAACAGCTCTTGAAATTTCTGCGGTGAAGGATAGTAGAGGATGAACAAGTGAAGATGAGTCAAAATTCAGAAAACTGAGGTCAGGTGGAGCCCTCTCTCAGGAAAACAACCTGCTTAATGACTACAGCATGTTTATTTATACTCAGGAGGCTATTGTTAGTTGAAATTCCTTTGCCTAGCAACTTGATTGCTTAGCTTGCCTCAGGGAACCTCGCATGTGTGCTAGATCTCCAGCTTCAGCCGATCCCCACACCCTGCTATCATGCATTACTAAATCTGTCTGTTTCTGATTTCATCCTTTCACCATACACCATTATAAGAATTACCCTGTTCTCATATGTTTTGCATTAGGTATTTTAACACAAAATATAGGTATAGGTACACAAACACTGTATCTTTTATGAGGGGTTTTATCTGTTCTATTTATAAATGCATTATACTTACAGCCAGGATGTAGTACCCCCAAACACTTGCAAGTATAAATCATGCAGCCTTTCCTTCTTGTGAACTGTCATTCTTTAACTCAACTTCACTCACACATCTGACATGCAAAAGAGCAGGTGGGTAGTAAAAGAAATGTGTTTAAAAGACAACAGGGCTATCTTCTTACCTTCTCAATGTGTATAATCCTGTTGGTCTGAATTGCTTTATAAACAACTGAATTTCTGAACTGTGAAAAGGAATCTTGCATGTCTTTTCAAGCAGGCAAAGCAGACGCACTCAGGAATATTGCAAAACACAGCAGACTGTAACCTACAGATTTAAAGCAGGAAATGATGGGTAGAGATTGAAGTAGAAAACACAGGAGGAGTGGGAGGAAGGAAGAAACTTCCATGGGTGCCTGGATGATCACGCTGAACCCTAAATAAAGGAAAGGTATCTGACCTAGGGACACTTCCTGCCAATGTACCAGGGTGAGGAGGAGCACACAAGCAAAGAGAGGCATCCCTTTGGCATTACAGTGATAGAGAATTCTTTCTCACAACTTTTCATGCCAGGTTTACAAAATAGAAGGGAAATCTAGTAAAACAGAAACAACTGAAAAGAAATGAGGTTATAGCAGCTATTTCTGAGTAAGATGAGATATCAGCAGAGCTAAACCTGTCAAATTGATGGGGTGTAGAAGAAAGGCTAACAGCATGAATGCTGCATGGCTATAGAGCAGTGTCTTGGGAGATGGGAGCATCAGAGAACAGGAGAGCAGCTGGGGAGGGGAGCAGATATAAGCAATGCATGAGTCAGAAGGAAACAAGTTCAAAGGCATGCAGACAGATGAGATTATAACGGGGTCTGTGAAATAAGTGGGATCACAGTGAAGGGTGTGGGAAGGGCTGAAATATGGAATGAGCTGATAGTCTGATAGATGGAGGGAGGGAAGTGGAGTGACCAGAACAAGTGAAGACATGAAAGTTGCTATGAAGGAAGAAGTCACTAAAGGCAGGCTTCTTCCACCACAGTGGGCAGGGTTCATACCTGTAATCCTAGCACTCTGGGAGGCTGAGACACGTTTGAGTCCTATTAGCAGTATTTAGTACCATATGAAACTTTATCTTAAAATATAAATCAAAACACAGTTGGAAATGTAGCTCAGCACAAAAGAATAAATTTTTTCAATCCTCTACATGGCAAAAAGAAAAACAATTGCAGAGGAATTCTGAAGTCAAACTCCTGCCTTCAGAACATGTAGGTTCAGGTGAGGTCTCTGTTGGGGTGCTACTGGGTGTAACCTGACAGAATGGCACTGGAAGTACACACTGGCAGACACGCAAAGTCACTTCTTAATCCCCCTAGATGGTTCCTGGAGCAGTACTAAGTGTTTGCATGCCCACATGTAGGGTCTGCCTTAAAATTCAATCCCTCTATCAGGGCATGGTTTTGCACACCTTTAATCCCAGCACTCGGGAGGCTGAGGTAGGCGGAGCGTTGTGAGTTCGAGGCTGGCTTGGGCTACAATGTGAGCGCAAGGCTGGTCTAAGCTATACAGTGCGACCCTGCCTCAAAAAGCTAGGGCCAGCCAGGCGTGGTGGCACAAGCCTTTAATCCCAGCACTCGGGAGGCTGAGGTAGGCGGAGCGTTGTGAGTTCGAGGCCAGCTTGGGCTACAACGCGAGCGCAAGGCCAGCCTGAGCTACATAGTGCGACCCTGCCTCAAAAATCCTGGGCCGGGAGTTTGGCTCAGTGCCTTAAGCGCCTGCCCTGGCAGGCACGAGGTTGTGAGTTCAATCCCTGGTGCTGAAAAAAAAAAAAAAAAAAAAAAAAAAGCTAGGACCAGAGTTTGGCTCAGTGGCTTAACCGTCTGTCTGGCAGGTGTGAGGCTGTGAGTTCGATCCCCAGTGCAAAATAAATAAATAAATAAATTCAATCCCTCTACCAGCAGTAAAAGACCTGCACAGTGATCAGTCACCCTGGTAACCCTGCACTCAGATTCTCCCCAAGGTTAAGGAAAGTCTTTAATGGACTATCTAGAAAGTTACTGCTTCAAGTCTTGTGATCTGATCATTACGTTTGGGTGGGTTCTTCCTTTGGCCTGTGGTCCATAGGCTGTGAAGAACATGCACCAGTTGTTTCCTTATCAGCTGTCAGTTTTTTGGATTTGGGCTAAGAGTAGAATAGCTGGTTCACAGGGTCAATTTGGGGAAAACTTTTTCATGGGCCACCAAATGGTTTTCTCCAGCGTGGGCACCATTCAACATTCACAGCAGCAGTTTGAAGGCAGTGTATGTACATCCTGGTAACACTGGTTATTTCTCATCCATGTGAATACACACTTTTCTAGAAGGATTCCAATGGACTCATCCATCACACTCCCAGGAGATGGAAATCCACAGAGGGACAATGAGAAGCCAGACATTTATGGTCCCAGTCATTTTGAGGCTTCATGTAATTTTAAATGCTCACTGAAAATCACAGTTCGAGGGGTGGTTCTATTTTTTTTTTTAACTATTTGATTTCTACAGGCTGAGTTTATCCTGGGGATTGGGCTCATAATGGGAAGGCATTACTTTTTTTTCCCCTGCCTTTTGAGACAGGGTCTCATTATGCTGTTCAGGCTGGCCTTGAGCTCACTTTGTAGCCCAGGCTGACCTTGAACTTGTGATGATCCTCCTGCCTCAACCTCCCAAGTGCCAGGATGACAGGTTGCACCACTCTGCCCAAAGAAAGGAATTATTTTTAAAATATAACATTAGAACCATAGAATTTTCAAGACTGTTTTGGTATATGTTGTAAACATCACTGTTTTTAAATACATTTTTATTTTAAAGAGAATAAAACCGAACAAAACAAAACAGAGTAAAGCCAATCAAATCAAAGCAGTGAAAGTGGTACAGAACTTTGAAGCAGGATAATAGGAAATCAACAATGGCTACCATAATATATCTTGTTATCATCACAGTAGTTGTCCATTCTATCATAGTAAAATTGATAAGACAAAACAGAATAAAACTAATCAAAACAGAACTTTGAATAAAACAAAACAATAAACTGTAAAAAACAAAACAGTGAGAACAATACTGGATCTCAAAAACAAGACAAAAGGAAATCCCCCATATTTACTATATTGCATACTGGTACCCTCCTAATAGATGCTCAGACTGCTGGCTTTAGGCCTGCAAAGTCAATCAAACAATAAAAGCATTTAGTTCTTTTTGTACTTGAGTTGCTATCAACTCAGCCTGTCTTCTAAACTAGATGGTTGGATACAGGGTGGGGAGTGGGAGAGATTTCCTGGTTGTCAGCCCACATGCTGGTCAACTCACAGAAAGGGTGAACTGGTTTCTCTCTTCCTGGGTCCCACGTAGTTTATGCAGCTCACTGGAAGGGCAAACTGGCTTCTTGAAGTGTTCCTTCCAGACCCAGTATGATTTCTGCTGACCCACTGGAAAGGCAAACTAGCTTCTCCCTTCCTGGGCCCCACATGGTTTGTGCAGCTTAATGGAAGGGTGAACTGGCTTCTTGATGTGCTCATTCGAGACCCAGCATGGCTTCTCATCATTGGTTTGTTTTGGACATGGGTAACATAGAATTGTTACTGTTTCCTTTAACTAGTTTGAGTTATTGTAGTTTTTGAAAACACACTGTCCCCACAAGGTATTGTGTGGGGTGTTTCAGTGGTTTCATGTCCACAAAACCTATTCCTCCTTAACAGAGGCTTTTATCTTTTTCTCTATTGTACTCATATATGCTTTATCTTTATAGCTAGGGTTTACTACCTCCAAATTCTTATAAATAACAATTCTCCTTGCATGTTTGTTCTTTATTATACTATTAGGAATATCAAGATGGAGCTCTTTCATCTACTCAGCTCCTGTCTCTGGAGTTGCAAAGAGGGCCTGGGTTGAGAATAAGGGTAGTACCCAATCTTAAAGAGGTCAGCAACATGTAGCTCTCCCCAGGACATAACTGTCCTCTCACCTTTCCAAACTTTGTGATAGTGTCATGGTGGATCACTTGTTTATTCTCCACATATTATGCTATTTGATCATATTCAGTTTGTGTGTGTGTGTGTGTGTGTGTGTGTGTGTGTGTGTGGTGTGTGACCTATATACTGAGATAAGTCCAAGTCTTTTTCAATTGTTTGTGACTTGGGTCTTGGAAAGTCACTTACTTTTCCACATTGCCCTAAAGTTGTGACCTTCCTGACTCAGGTTTCCATGTGCCAGTATTACTGACAATACTTTGGTCAAATTTCTTAACTTTTAGTTTTAGTGAAAATGCTGCAACTCATTTATACTTCATACAAATTTATTTAGATACTGTGGCCACCCAAATTTTTAAGAAGGGGGAGTATCTAGAGAAAAATTTCTCATTCCAGGACATAACTCTCTGGACAGTAATTCTTGTCCAAAAGCCAAGGCATGTTTTAGAGCACAGTAGAATATAATCCTCCTTTCTTTGTTCAAACTTTTAGTCCATCAGGGAAACATGATGAGTGTTGTAGTCAGGGTTTAGAAGGAAAATAATTTAATACAGGACACAATTTATAGTATTATTTTATAATAGTCACCCAAAGAGTCAAACACACACACACACACACACACACACACACACACAAAAGTACAGGATATCTGTCCACAACACTAAAGGCCTAGAAAATCCAGATGAGGACCTGGATCCCATGACAAGGTCCTGCATGAGTCCAGCTGAAGACCTAGAGCCTATGACAATACTCTCCACAAGTCTGACTGGAGGACTAGAGCTCACAACAATGACTCACACAAGTCTGTTTCATGGATCTGCAGTGAAAAGGCCCGAGGGTTAGTAGTGGAAGCTAGAAAGTCTGTGCCAGTGGGATGAAGGTTCTCTTCCAGCAGGCTGCAGGATCTACACTGGAGTCAAGAAGCAACACTCAAAATAAGGATCAGAGCTCCCTCCAAAAGTACCACAGCCATCCTCAGTGACAACGACGTCCCAAGTTCTTCCAGTGAGAACAGCTGAGTTCGTATCATCAAGGTAGCTGACAAGCTTCTCCAGGAGATTGTCAGCACACCATCTTTCCCTCTGGAGCCAGGAAGTGATGCTCAAAGTAAGGACCAGAGCTCCCCAAAGTGAACCACAGCCATTCTCAGCAACAATGAGATCCTGAGCTCCTCTATGAGGACAACCAAGTTTATATCAGGAAAAAAGCCCAACAAACTCCTCCAGGAGAACCAACAGCAATGGGAGAACATCCTTCTTCCTCATCAGTTAGCAACAATCCTCAGGTGGGCTCTCTGGACCCAGCACCATGCTGATTCAGTTCACTTTGGAGTTACAAATTGCCCACCAGTGGTCAATCCACCACAGTGAGAATCTTTCTTTGTAAGAGGCAGCATTTTCCACTGAGAATCTCTTACAGACCCATGCCTATCATCATTAATGTGGTCTAATACATGAGCCTCAGGTTCTTTGTATCTTGCACAAGTGTTCTCAACAATCTGTTTATGGCACCTTGAAAAAAGAATTTAAGTTACTGAGTTAGTGCACGTTAGCTTTTTACTGTAGGCAAATAACCAAAGTAATTTAAAAAGTAGAAATTTTGCTGCCTTGTTTTAGGCCTGTGTCAAGGCAGCAGGGCATGGTGGGAGCCCACAGAAGAGCAAATCTCACGTCCTGGCTGCCAGCAATCCAAAGAGAGGAAGAGGCTAGGGCAGGGGTCCTGCTGACCTTGAAGGGCATGGCCCCAATGATCTCACTCCAAACTGGTAGGTCCTGCCTCCTACAGGATTCACCACCACACACTATGGCTAGCCCACAGACAAAGCTTGTATCACATGGGTCTTTGGTGTATTATCAAAATTTTCCAATTCCTAACTGAGGTTGGTGGCATATATATGCAATGCCATCACTCAGATGGCTGAGGAAGGACAAATGCCACAAGTTCAAAGACAGCCTGGAGTACATAGTGAGTGTGGCCTTGAACTCTCAGCCATCCTCCTGCCTCAGCCTCATTGCTAGCATTGCAGGTGTGGCCTGGACTATTTTTACTTTTTTGAGGAAAGTTTTATAGTCCTGGGAGAGAGGTCAAAGATCCCTTCAGGTAAGATTCTTCGCTTTGAAATCTTAATGCCTTGTGTGGATTGATGGAAAACATGTCAGTAATGAAAGTACCAACTAACCTTCAGACACAGTGCAAAGAACAGACTGGCCTTGTCACAAACAGGTTCTATGAATGAATCAAAGCAACACTTAGAACACAGGTGTGGGAGCCACCCTGATGTCCCCTTAGAGATAAATGGCTGTGAAAATGTATGTCAACGAACCACACAGTGAACTGTTAGTTCATCCTCAGAGAGGCAGGAACTCTGATGTCTTGTACCAACATGGGACCCCGAGGACATTGCACTAAGAGGTAGAAGGCAGACACATGAGGACACACAGGATCTAAGCCCACAGGGCTGCTAGGCACACAAGGAGCCCAGAGCTGTGCAGTCACGGGGACAGAAGGGAAAACACTGGTTCCCAGGAGCCATGAGGACTGGGAAATACTTTCATGGGGCACAGTTTCTGCTCAGGATGAGGAACAGCTTGGGCAGGTGCACAGGGGCTGCACAACACAAGCAATGGACAGTCATGTGTCACACATTACATTTTGTCCAGTCTGGACCACAGAGACACAGTGGTTGCATGCGATGGTACAGCCTCCAGCCCTCCTAGTTCTCAGAGTCTGAAGAGTTCCTTCTATATCACTGTTGGTTCAATGACAATTTCAAGGAAACACCCATTTCTCAAAACACATTCCTAACCATCATTTTCTTTATGTCTCTTGTGAATATAAATTAAGCCTATGCAGGAAAGCAGGTGTAATTTGCCATGCAGTTTGGCCCAGGACTGTAATTCCATTACCCGGGAGTATGGTCTCTAATTCTACCATTCCAGAAGCACCAAGCAAGGCACTTTGCATATTGAGTATTTTTTGGCAGTCAGTCTGAGGTGGCACTAAAGGAAAATAAAGAGACAAAGAGTAGAAAGGCCTTTAATGTGGACATGGGAGAACTGCAAAAGGGTGCAAGGGCTCTCAGCGAGAACACAGAAATGGAACTACTTTTATCAGGTCTGGCTGGGGGAGAAGTTTGGGAGGTGGGCAAAATGACATATTAACAGCTGATTTGAAGGAGCACCTGCCTGCACAAAACAGGAAACAGATTTATTGGGGGTTGGGGGTGGAGCATTTGGGTGGCTGTGGAGTCTTGGGATTGGAGAGGGCTCCATGCACACACAAAAAGGGAGTGGGAGGTTTATCTCTGGAATGAGAAGAATGGCGAAATTACTCTTGGAGAGATATGTTGCTTCTCTAGGTCCAGTACCAAGTTGGGTGGATGTCATATTACAGATAGCGAAGCCCCAGGCTAGCAGAATCTATCACATATAATATAAACCCAGTCTGGTCAAAGTAGGATTTGGACAGAACACAGTCTGGGTTTCCTGGAGAAGAGTGTGTTTGGGAGAAACTATGGCCACTTGTTGAGCATCTTCCTATCTGTGGAGCATGGTCCCCAGCAGAACTCTTTAGAGGAACACTGTGTAATGGTTGACACATTGTGTCAACTTGAGAAGTTTAGAAGTTTAAGGAAGCCACTCAGCAGGATCCTTACTTTGTAAACATCCTGAGCCTGTGCCAGGGGAGATCAGGGAGATGGTGTGACTGCTACACCCACCTGAGGGCAGATAGCCCTGCACACATCCTAAAGGAGGAGAAGAGGCTTGTTCTCCACTCTCGTTTGCTCTTGCTGCTTTTGCTGTCTTCTGCTGCCTTGAACTGTTGACTTCATACTATGACACCCTGCCATGGAGCTAGCTGATTATGGACTGAAACCTCCATGAACTGTGAGCTAAATAAACCTTTCCTTCCTTAATTTTGGGTGTTAGGTATTTCAACTCAGCAATGACAGAAAAGTAACTAAGATACCCTGAAGTGGTGGATGGAAAAATTCACGGGCCATCAGGTGAGGGACCAGAAAGAGAAGGCTTCTTGGAAGGTGACCAGTCAGGAGGCGGGACTACAGATAATGGACTATTCCTTACTAAGACAGACATAAAAATAATGTCATCATGATTGTCATGCTAAAATACTATGTGTAATTTTTGATCTCAATGTTTCTTTGTAAAACTATATAACTACTGTCTGCTAACCTTCTATAGGGATTCAACTACTAAGAACAACCACGGCTGATAAGTAACAGTCATCTTACTGTATATTTCTTTTTTTTATTTTAAAGAGAATACAAAACAACAAAATGAAACAAAACCAAACAATGAGAATGATATTGGCTTTCAAAAACAAGACAGTAGGAAATCAGCCATAGTTACTGTAATGCATTGTTATCCTCTAAACAGATGCTCAGACCACCAGACAGAAGCATGCAGAGTCAATCAAGCGCACATTAAACAATATAATTAAACAAACAGCACATTAAATAATATAATTGTCTCTTTAGTTGCTGTCATTTCAGAAATTTCAGGAGTGTGACTTCTAATTTCTTTTGTGTCTATGTCTTGTGGACTTGTTCTGGGTGGGCTGGGCATCTGAGATTGCATCCTGCTCCTTTGTTTTGACATTTTCCTGTGTTCCTCCAAATCAGCCAGTTGATGAGTCCCAGGTGTTTCCTGTACTGGCTGCCTGTCCCTCAGTGCAGGGAACTGGACTAGACACCTGGGTTCCTCCAATTGTAGGTTCCTGAAGTGGCAGAGAGGTGTGGAGTGGATTCTTATTGATGTTCCCTGATGGCATCTGAACCCCAGGGGCATGGCTTCCTTTCCTTGGGGCCCACATTGGTGGGCTCACTGGAGGGCATGGCTTCCTCTCTTCCAGGCCAGTGGCGGTGGGCTCACCAGGGAGCATGGCCCCGCTTTCTCTGGGCCTGCAGCAGCAGACTTGCCAGGTGGTATGGCCTACTCTCCTCTGGGCCCATGGTGGCAGGCTCACTGGTAGGCATCCCCAAACCCTGGGCCTGTGGCAGCAGGCTCACCAGGAGTGAGTTGTTTCCAATGAATTGACCATTACATTTCTAAAGTTCTGAAATGGCCAAAAGACCACAGAAAGATACCACTTTAGGCTCCTACTTGAAAGCAATAGCTTCAGAAAACTGCCAACCTTGGTTCATGGCCATTCCTGACTGTTTATTTCAAAGTGCTTAATATTCAGATAAAATTGTGGTAGTTAAACACATTGTTCCCACTACAATACCCATGTCACTGATCTTCTCTTCTGGGTGTTCAATAATTAAAGTTTATAGCTAAAACTAGATAGGGAACTGGGCTAAAAGGACAGCCAATATTTTGGTGCTGGCCCTGCAAGATCAATGAGGACCCAGGACATGAGGGAACCTTTTTCTATAAGATCATACAACTTTGATAAGTCACCCCACTTCCTGAGCAGGGACACTGCAGGATCCCAGAGAACAGGAATCAACAGTGTATGAGGTGTCTAAGGAGAGTCACCAAGAAGGAAAAGTCTCCCAAGCTTTCACAAAAACCAACATGGTCTGGCAAGGCCATGACCCATCCTGTGGCTGATAAAGACAGAGGAGTTAGGAGGCTCTGTACTTGGTCCTGAAGTATGCCTGAAGAGACTTAACTGACCTTGATAAACAACCAGAGATTAATTTTAAATAACACAGGTCTCACTTTAACTTCATCAGTAGAAAAGTACAGCCAAAAAATATATGGAAACAATGCCATAATAATAAGGTAGATATAAAAAGGGGTGGGGTCAGCCACTGACCCCTGCTGACTGTTTATGACTACACCTATAGACAGGTCTAAAAGACAGTGTGCTACAATCCCCATTATGGTCCCATCTGAACAGTTTCTAGATTTGGCTCTTTCCCCAACCTGGCTTCCCATTGTCGTGCTCATGCTTTGATTATACATGCTCTAACTTCTTAAAATAAATTTATTCTTGACTAGAGGTTAACAAACGCCAAGTGATCACACAGATAGAACAAATGATGAATGTCCTAGATTTCTACCAGGATCCATGAGATCAACCTTGTAAAGGGAAGTTTACAATTACTAAACCACAACATGACTTCTGTCTGAGGCCCATTAGATTATCTAGCTGAAGAAGGCCGCTGACCATGGTCTCCCCTACATTGACCCTTCTCAGCCTGAAGTAGCTAATTAGAAAACTAAACCCATTCTCTCCTAACCACAGTTAGGGACAGTTCTTCAGAGAGAGAAATATTGTAGACAGCTAAGATAGTTAGAAATATTGCAGACAAAGAAGCAGAACCACGCCTTTCCATGAAGCAGGATCTACCATGCAGATCAGTAAGAGACTCAGCAAGAAGACAAACCGTGCCTTCCTATGAAGCGGGCGCTGCCAGGCGAATCGGTAAGAAACTCAGCAAGAAGACACACCTTCCCATGAGCCAGCCTGTGCATGGGCTGGGAAACCAGAAGAGAAGAGCATTCCCCTGCCATGTGTGGTAAGCAACTGGATGATGTGGAGGACTCTGGATGAGATGACAGCAACTGAGGTGAAAGGAATAGCTTGATGCTTGTATTGTTTGGTTGACCTTGCAGACCTGGGGCTGGTGGTCTTGGCATCTACTTGGAGGATGGCAGCATGCACTGTGTCAGCTGAGGGGGATTTCCTCTTACCTTGTTTTTGAAATCTAATGATTTGTTCTGTTTTACTGTTTTGTTTTATTCCTGTGTCTAGTAGCTGGGGCAGCTACTCTGAAGATAGCAATGTGCAGTATCACAACCACTGCTAAATTCCTATCATCTTGTTTTGAAAACCTATATATAGCTGTTGTGGGGTGTTTTTGTCACTTTGCTTTTGCTATTGTTTTAGGCCTGTTTGCATATTGATTTATCTGTTTTTTCTTTTTTCTCTTTTTAAAAAAAAGAAATACTACAGTTATGACTGGTCCTGCAGCACAAAAAAAACAAATATGGCCAAAGGCATATGCAGTAAAAGCAAGGCTTTAAGAAAAAAGGCACATATATCTCTTAAAACTCAATTTAAAAACAAAAAGAGGGCATTAAATTGTCCCCGAAAACAATTAGATCTTGCTATTTTTACATTGAAGTATTTTTAAAGCCACTTGCAAAAAATAAACATATTACATCAGAACTCAATGGTAAAAAGATAAATTGACAAGCATACCCATGGCTCAAATCCTGTAAAAGGGCATCCAAAGAGAAAAACAGGATGGTCAAGTACAATTAATAACATGGAAGTGAGAGTATGCATCTATATTCACAGTTCAAGAAATATCATTGTGGGTATCATCTTGGAATATACAGCCATTGGAAGAGGAAATCGCCAAACCTGTGGTGGGGTCTACTTCTACCAGGCCCATTTTGGATTCTACACTGGATTAATTATAATATCTTGTGTCTTCTATTTTTGTTCCCTGTCTGCTACAGGGGGCACCAAACCCGACAATAAATAGACCTATCTAACTTCAAGTCACAATGTTTCAACTGCTGCAACTACAAAAAGAAAAAGGAAGAATTGTTTGGGACCAGACTATATAAGGTTTAAATTGCTGAGCACAGTGCTCTCTGGCTGTGTGGGCCTCTGAGGGCAAGATAAGGCTGCAGCTGGGAATATCTGTCTCTCATTCCCAATCCAGGTCAATAACTGCCAACCTTAGAAATAAGACAGTTCTCTTGATCAGCAAGATTTACTGCCTAGAATGCCTTCATTCTAATTTCTCAAGATTCTGCTCAGTTTCCAGCCTTTACCACAGCTATAGCCTTCATTTCCCTGCACCCTCCCCAAAATGTGATGAAAATCCAATAAACACTGGCTGTCCAGCTCCAAGAGAGTTCTCACCTTCCTGAAATCGCCACAAACCATACTGCATCATGTGTTTAATCGTTTTTCCATACGCTTGCCTCAAAGACTAAGAACCTGATCAGCTCTCAATATTTCTCCACTTGAAATACTTCACTGAACGCTCTCCTTGACTTAGGGGTTTGTGTTGATATGTCTGCTGTGATTCTGATGTGCTTCCCTTTATAGGTGATTTGTTTCTTTCTGGTAACAGCCTTTAATATTCTGCACTTGTACTGAATATCTGGAACCTTGACAGTTATATGCCTTGGTGTAATTTTTTTATTATGGTTAATTAGCATTTTTATGTCTCAATTATCTGTATGCCAAATTCTTTTCTCACATTTAGGAAGTTTTCTGCCATTACTTCTGTGAAAAGGTTTTTTTCTGTCATTTGTGCTGAGTACTGCTTTTTCACAGACTTTGATCAATATTATGTTGTCCTTCACATCATTTTGTAGCTGTTGGATGGATTTTTCATGATCTCTTGGTATGTGTTAGAGAGTTTTCTTATCATGATAACTAACCATGATATTGTCTTCTAAGATATGGTGACTTCACTTTCATTCATTTGGTTTTGTAAACTTACAATGGAATTTTTAATTTCTGGATATCTCTTTCAATCTGTTTCATGAATTACATTTCTTTCCCATGTTGGGCATTTATGGTTTCTATCATTTTCCAAAGTCCTGTATTTTTCAATCTATGCCTACGCTAGACTTGCTGAGCAACTCCTACATTATTTCTTCTCTGATTTCCTCTATAACTTCATGCAATTTTTTTTACTTCTGTTGCTATCATTCTAGAGAATATAGATGGGTGGCTTCTGATTTCCTTTATCTCATTGTTCCTTGGATTTATTCAGGGTGGGCTGGAGGTCTGCAATTATAGTTTGCTTCCACATCTTGTAATTTTCTATTTTTTAAAATTTTAATTTGTTTTCTCTGTTGTTGCTTGTATTTTTCTTATGTTAGGGAACTTTATCACTGGTATCAAGGGTTCCCTAGGAGATGTCTATTCCTTAGAGATATCTTCTAAATGTAGCTGGCTCTTGGTCTTTATGTGTGTTCCAAGATCCTACCTGCCCAATTTATTAGACATGACAAATGGTTATTTGGCTCAGCACCTAGTCCTTTGGTACTGGACTATGATGATAGTTACGATACCTGAGAATCACAATGTTGTCCTACAAGACTGTACAACTCATTACAATAGGTATGGCATCTTGGTTAAAGTAGTACAATTAGCAATAACAACATCATCAAGCACAGCCTAGAAAGAGACAAACTGTAACTGCTAACTACAGGATCAAGATCTATAATTATATAGCAACATCTAACATAAACCAGGAGTTTGTATGTAGTGAGTTCCTTTTGGCAGAGTGATTTTATCCCATGAGGAAGGGTAATAAAAGAGCGATAGAAGAGAAAACAGAGCCACAACTGAAGGCAAATATAGTAGAAGGAAGGCTGAACAAGAAAAAATGATCACCCGAGCTTTGGGAAGCTGGAGAAGAGGACAGGAAAGAAAGAATGAAGGAGAAAACAAATGAATAGTGAAGCAAACCAGAAAGACTAGAGACAATGTGACCCTGTCTCAAAACCAAAAGCAAAGAAACCAAAAGTTCAAAGAAGTGTTTCCTATCCCTGAGTTGTCAGCATCTGCATCTAAGCAACACTTTAGTCAAGTCTCCCTTAAATATGTGGTTTGGGTTCAGGATTTTAGATGAAGGATGTAGTTCAGGACTTAAGGGATTTGATTTTTTTCAGGATTTAAGGATTTGGGTTAAAGATTTGCATTCAGAATGAAAGTCTGTAATGGGAAAGAGCAGATATTTTTGCAAACAGCTGAAGAACTGACCATTTAAGTGAGGTTGATGCCCTCCTGGGCCTAGTGCTGAGCCAGAATGATGCAGGCATTAGCACCCTGTCCCCAGCAAATATTAATGCCTGCCTGAACCCAAGCCAAGCCAGGATTACTGGAAATGAGTGCAATGCTCCCAGCTCCTGCTTCTCCACAGCACAAGGCAAGAAAGGGACCAACACCCAGGAGGGGTGTGTTGTTTCAGAACTGAAACGATACCCTACCACAAAGTCTGGGTGACAGACAGCCTTGGGAGCTAGGTTTACAAGGGTAACAGCTAAAAAGGATCTGCTAAGATCCCCTGAGAAGACTAGGTTCAGACCAGGAAGATAATGGGTCTGTATTCTGTTTTGGGAGGCCAGGTTTGGTAGAAGTAACAGTGGAGAGAGTGGGGAATAGTCCTGAAGAAGGCATTTTATATAGTGGTAGAGTTGTACTCTGGTACTACTGCCTACATCCTGCAGAAATTAGTGACCTAAAGTACACGGTCAATATAAGGATGGCCTAAGTGTCTTCAATAAATCACAGCCTAACTTTCGTTTCTGCTAAGGGCTGATCGTGACTGGCTCCTAGGGTTTGTCAATGTTGCATTAAAATTTGATGTCACTGTTGTCACTGAATTTACTACTACATCCAGGGTAACATAGTAGTGGCTGGCAGTTGGTTTTCTCTCTATGCCAATATCTGAAATGCTAGGGGATTATAAACAATACTATGGTTCACTCCTGAGGGTCCTAGTGCATTGGTCAGAGAATTTGCAAACTCCAGCACAAAAACGACCCAAAAAACAGAAACATGAAAAGGTGTCTTAGTTGCTTTTCTCTCATTGCTGAGACAAAATACTCAACACCTAAAGTCAAAAGAGGAAAGGTTTATTTAGCTCACACATTGGTGCCAAACAAATCAGTGGACTGATCACATATCCTTAATCCCAATCTAGATTCACCAATCTCTGAAAAAGTTCAATATTAAGACTGCATGAGAATTTGGGGGGACATCTAGAGACAAACCATAACAAAAGCCAAGGCAACAAATGCTTACCAAAGCTCTCAAATCTCCCCAAATCCATTGAGGGGGCACTGACAGGGAGGAGATCAGAAACTACATAGCAGGTAAGTCTGAAATGGTACCAATGGAGGTAAAACAGCTCACTAATGTACCTGGCAAATTTCATGACAATATTACTAATCTGACAATGACCCTAATGAAACAGATGATCAGTGAGTCTAAAGAAGGCACTAATAAACCACTAGTGGAGCTAAACAAATAAATGCAAATCATGAATGCCCACCATAGAAAAGACTATGAGACTACATAAGAAAGGTTCAAATAGAAATCCAGATCAAAAACATGATTGAATGTATGGGTAGCAGAAGCAACCAGTGTGAAGACAGACTGTCAGACCCACAGGACAGGACTAAGGTCAATGATCAATTAATGAGAGATACCCTGAAAGCAATAAGGGAACATGAAAAATGGATCTGACAGCTCCTAGGGGACTCAAAAAGGACAAATACAATGAAAACATCGTAAGACAGTACAAAGGGCATACAAAAACCTGGTAACACAAGTAAAAATGGAAAACTTTCCAGACCAGGAAAAAGAATAACATCCAGCTGAGTGAAGCATAAAGAAACTCAAATAGCTATGGTCAGAAACAACAACAACAACAACAACAACAACAACAACAACACTTCAGGTTCTTGAATAAATGGCAGAGCAGTGATTGCTGGCAATTCAGCTTTTCCAGGATTCAGTACCCAGAGTCTGGAAAGTGGTAATTTGGAGAGGAGTCAAAGGAGGAGGAGTTTCCCTGGGAACCAGGAGGAAACTGACTAGAAAAAAATGGTTCCACAGAGCCACACTGGGACTGAAAAGCCAGTGGCAGCTGGAGTCAGCAAGAAAAGTATGGTCCCAGAATGTCCTTACACAGATAAAAGCTGGTAAGTTACCCCAGTTCAAGCACTCACCAGTATAACCACAGAGCAAGTACTGGTTGAGATGCTATAGCAAGAAAGGGCTCAGTATTCGAACCCAGGTTCCAGAGTAACCGCTTGACTCCATGCTAAGCATGCAGTGAAGGACAGCCATGGAGTTAGCCGGTGGTCAGAGAACAGACTGGAGGGAGTTTTGCTGAGGAACTGGAGCTGGTGAACATGGACCCAGATTCTGTGGTCAGAGGCCTGACTCAGCCTGAGTTACACAGGATTTGAAGGATGCCATTGATGCCCTCTCACATTGTGTGCAGATGTCTGCATTCAGTACAGTTCTGGGATCGGGCTACTCCTTCATTACCAGCATTAACATGGACACTTGTTGGTTTGAGCACCGTCCCATGATTTCAGCCTCCGGAAGACAGCCATGCATCCAACACAACAGAGATTTTTTTTTTCCATTTTCCTCTTTTCATTCATTTTTTCCTTCTCAGTTTTCCCCTTTTTAATTCTGGGTGTGTGCCTGTGTGTGTGTGTGTCTTTTCCTTTTTCCTTTTACTCTAATCTACTGTATAGAGCATAAGGGAATTCTCCCGTCTTTTTTCCTTTCAGTTTTTCTATACTTTTCTTCCAATTTGTTTTTCCTGCTTTTTTTCCTTTTCTTTCCTCTCCCTTCTATAATTGGTCTCTCTTTAACTTTTTCTCTCATACTTATATTCACCATATAATCTCTTTTCAGCTTTCTCTTTCACCTCCAATTTCACACCAGTTTTTCTTGTTATCCTTACCTAAATATATAACATACCTCTACCACTATTAGGATCCTCTGTCCCACTCCTACCTCCTCCTGCCCATACTATATATTTTGAAACATCAATTTTCTTTTTCATTTTCTCTCTCTGGCATTCCTGTCCCCAAACCCCTGTATCTATGATAATATCTAAAATTATGAACAAGAAAAGGATGCCCACTATCACCACTTCTGTTCAACATAGTACTTGAAATCTTAGCCAGATCAACCAGGCAAAAGAAAGAAATAAAATGAATATATATATACATATTAAATTATTGTTATTTACATATTAATTGATACTCTACACAGAAAATACAAAGAACTCCACCAAAAATTAGAATTCCTAAACAACCTGAGCTTACTCTGCTTAGAATTACTAACCAACCTCAGCAAAGTAGCAGGTACAAGGTCAACACACAAAAATCATTTGCGTTTGTGTACATCAACAATGAACTACAGAAGGAAATTATGAAAATACCACATACAATAGCTTCAAGCAAAATGAAATGCCTGGAATTAACCTAACCAAGGAGGTGAAAATCCTCTAAAAAAAAAAAGAACCAAAATCAAAACAAAAAACCTCCCTGCAGTACTCTGAAAAAGGATATTGGAAAGGACATCAGAAAACAGAATGATTTCTCTTGCTCCTGGATACGCAGCAAACTGTCAAAAGAGCCATACTTCCAAAACTGTTACACGGATTCAATGCAGTCCAAATCAAAATACCAACAGCATACTTTTCAGATCAAGAGAAAACAATCATAAAATTCACATGGAGAAAAGACCCAGAATAGCAAAAGCAATTTTGGCAATAAAGCAAAGCAGGAGGTATAGTAATACCTGAGTTCAAGCTATACTACAAAGTAATAGTGATAAAAACAGCATGGTACTGGAATAAAAACAGGTAATTCAGTGAAACAAAATTGAGGACACAGAAACTTCCCCAGACATATTCCACTATTTGATCTTTGACAAAGGGGCTAAAGGCATATGTTGGATGAAAGATATCCTATTCAACAAGTGGGGTTGGGAAAACTGGTTATCTGTTTGCAGAAGATTAAAACTGGATCTTTATCCCTCACCACACTAAATTAAAATAAAAATGGATCAAAGAGTTAAACATTGAAAGAGAAACATTAAACCTACTGAAAGATAAAATACCCTTGAAGACATAGGTGTAGGAAAGGATTTTCTAAAGAGAACCTCAGTTGCATAAGAAATAGCAGCAAGAATTAACAGATGGGATTATATCACACTAAGAAGTTTCTGTACAGCAAAGGAGTCAGAGTGAAAAGACAACCTACAGAATGGGAAAAAAATTTTTTAAACTACTCCTCAAACAGAGAACTAATACGTACAACATACAAAAAAACTAAAAAAAAATTAAACCACCTAACATTAAAGACCCAGTGAAGAAATGAGCAAGAGAATGAACAGACACTCCACTGAGGAAGAAATACAAATGGTCAACAAGTACGTGAAAAAATATTCAACATCTCTGGTCATTAGGGAAATACATAATTAAAACAACATGAAGATTTCATCTTACTCCAGAGAGAATGGCAACCATTGAGAAATCAAGCAATAACAAAATGCTGGCAAAGCTATAGTGAAGAAGAAACCCTCCCTAACTGTTCATGGGAATGTAGACTACTACAACCACTATGGAAATCAATATGGAGAGTTCTCAAAAAACTGAAATTAGAAATTCTATTTGACCCAGATATGCTCATTAGGTATCCTCCCCAAAAAACTTGAATCATCATAGTACAGTGATACATGCATACCAATGCTTATAGCAGCACAATTTGTAATAGCTGAATATTGGAAGGAGCCTTGACCCATCAATACATAAGTATGTAAAGCAAATGTGGTATCTATATATAATGGAGTAAAACTTGGCTATCAAAAATGACTGATTTATAGGAAAAACAACATTTGTAGGGAAATGAATGCACCTGGAAAATATAAAGTTGAGTGAAATGAACCAGACACACAAGTTTAAATACTGTATGGAAGTGGTCATTTGAGTGAAGCAAAGTACAAAGAAAATTATTAAGGATGGATAGAAACGGACAAGTGAATGGACCTCCTGCAATGGGGAAAGGACCCAAGGGAACAAGGGTGAAGAGCGAAAGGAGGGAAGGGAAATAAAAAGAATAATAATATACCATGTATGAGAGCCCAATAACCCCAATTAGTGTAAATATGATATGTGATATCATGAGCTAAGACAGTATCAGCAAGAATGAAAAATGGGATAGAGGAATGGGAGTAGGAGGTAGGGAGAAGAAAGGGAAAGGGAATTAAAAAAAACATTCCATAGTATGTACATGGAAGCATTCCCCAAGATGACTGTAAACTACGTGAATTGGAAACATGTACAAATAAAATAAATTAATTATTAAACAAGTTTTATGATCAATTAATTCATAACTGAAAAATGATGGATACAAATCAGATGTCCTATAACAGGTGAGGGAATAAACTGTTATGCATCCAACCACCAAAATACTAGTGCTCAATAAAAATATACATACTAGTGATTCACACCACAATACGGATGAGTCTTCAATGCATTTCCCTAAATGAAGGAAAAAAGATCCCAAAGACTGTGTATTATTATGTGGTTCTCTTTATAGGACAGTACAGAACAAGTGAAATTTCAGGTAATTACAGTGATCAGTGGTTGTCACAGGATGAAACAAGGAAGACCTAACTACTAAGCAGCAACATGAGAGGATGTTTAGGAAGATGAAATAGTTCTTTATGGGAACGTGGAGGTGGATACGTGACTGGACATTTGCCAAAACACAATAAACTGTACACCAAAAAGTGTGACTGTACTGCTATGGTTTGTGTCTGGATGGCCCCCCAAAACCTCTTGCAGTCATGGGGGGATGGACTTTTCAGAGGCGGCTGAATCTAGAGTTTATGACTGATTCATAGTCCAATGCTGGGATTAAGGGTGTAAGTGCTACCCCTACTCTAGGGCAGGTAGCCTGCATACAATATAAGGGGCAGAAAGAGTCTTCTCTCCCCTACTCAATGCTTTGCTACTCTCTACCTGGCATGACTTTTTTTGCCATACCACCCTACCTTGGAGACAGCCAGTTACGGACTAAAACCTCTACAAACTGTGAATTAAATAAAGCTACTATTTTAACTTCGGGTGCTGGGTATTTTGTCTCAGCAATGATAGAAAAGTGACCAAGACATTTCCTTTATGCAAACTTACTAAAATCAATCATGATAACCAGACCAAGTGGCATGCTGCTGTTGTCCCAGCAGATGCGGAGGCTGTGGCAAAAGTTTCTTTTGAATCTAGGATCTCCAACACCAGCCTGGAGACGACGGTAAGAACCTGTCTCAGAGAAGAAAAACACTTCCACCAGGAAGTCAACGGAATATAATGGATTGCAAGCAATGACAAATGAACCTAATACTAGAATTATGTTACATGACCATATTGAAGAGGGTGATGATGATGAAAGATCCTGGCCTAAGTAAGTTTGAAAAACAGGCTTTAACCTGTCCATAAACACTGTGCAAATGTGTTCCTCACTAGGGTATGTCTTAGCAACTTTGAAATTATATGCTAATAAATTCACTGTAGAAAATGATAGTCTAGTCTTTTGCTGTAACTTAAAGGTAGAACTCTGGAATGAATCGTGTTGTGCTGGATTATACTTGGGGCAGTGATATGAATATGGATCTCTTTTTGTTTCCTTGTTTCTTTGTTTTGAGACAGGATCTCACTACATAGTTCACGTTGGCCTTGTTAGCCAGCCAATCTGGTCTCAAGCTCACAGCAATCCTCCTGTTTTTAGCCTCCCAAGAGCTAGGATTACTGGGATGTGCCACCATGCTTGATTGTGTCTATTTTAATATAATTCTGGATAAATTGAACTTCAATAAAAGAAAATAGGGCTTCTTGAAAAATGCCTAATTCTAGTGCTGGGGAGAGAACTTTGAAAATGAGCCTAGAGCAGCTTATAAAGCCAGAAATATTACTTTTTTTTAAAAAAAGAATGAAATGTGTCAGAAGTTGCCAAACTGAAAGATCTCTCACGGCTCAAAGTATAAAAATGAGAGCAAGAAAATGACAGCATTGAATAACTAGGAGAATAAAACAAATATACATGGGTCCACACTGGTAACAAACAAACGGGTAAGGAAAGGTGATAAGGAAGGAAGAACTGGATAAATTTTTCTTACAAAAGAATTCTAAATAGTAAATTCAGATGGATCATGGAAAACAAGAAATCACCAGTAGAAGAAAGAACTGTCAAATGGTTTTGCATAAAATTCAAAAGCTTTCACAACAAAGGAGAGAGTATAGTGAAGATACCAGGTACAGAATGGCAGAAAATCTCTCCCAGCTACCCTTCCAACAGAGGATCAATACATAAAATATACTGAAGACACAGAAAAAATTAAACAGTCCAATCCATGCATGCAAACAAATTGAGACACTTCTCAAAAGTAGTACAATTTTCCAACAACAAACATATGAGAAAACGTTCAACATTTTTAGTCATTTGGGAAATGCAAATCTAAACTACCCTGAGATTCCATTTCACTCCAAAGTGGTTATCATCAAGAGTATTAGAATTAAAATAATAACTACTTGTTAGAAGGAAACCTATTTACACTGTTATTGGGAATGTAAATTAGTAGAACCACTATGCAAATTATTATGAAGCTTCCTCAAAAAACTAGAAATAAAACTAACGTTTGATCCAGCAATACCACTCCTTGCTATATACTAAAAGAAATTACAATCAAAATACTACAGAGCTACCTGTATACCCTTGTTTATTATGGCACAACTGATGATAGCCAGGATATGGAATCAGCCTAGGTGCCCATCAGCAGTTGAACGGATAGGATAAAGACAATGTGGTATATGTGCATGATGGAGTATTATTCAGCCATAAAGATCAAAATTTTGTCATTACTGGGAAAACATATGGGTCTCAAAATCATATTTATGCTAAATAAGCCAGACTCAGAAATACAAATGTTGCATGTTCTCCCTAACATGTGGAAATGAACAAACAAAAGAAAGTAGAAACAAGATTTTTAGATAAGAAGAGAGTGTGTCAATAATTGAAAGAAAAAGTAAAATCAAAGTAAGTCAAACACATTACATTATACATAAACAGGAAAATACACATGGTTCAATAAAGTATTATTAAACTAGAAGATGGATTTGAAGCCAATACACAAATAGCCAGACAGACAAAGATGAAAAATGTAAAAGTTAAGACACACAAACTTTAAAGGTCTCAGGCCAGGAATCCACTCAGTGGCGAGTGCCTGCCTGACAAGCACAAGATCCTAAGTTTGATTCCTGGTACCCCCCCAAAAAAATCTAAAGGTCTCTCCAGAGTTCCAGAAAAAGTAACACAGGAAATGGGAAAAAGAAAAATAAAATGATATGGAGACAGAGGTCATGAAGATGAGACAGGGGTAGGACAGATGGCTGTGGTGACAAAACAAACTCCTGGGTACCGTACACTCTTGCCCCTTGCAGCATGGCATGTTTTGATAGTCCTACCTTGAAATCCTGGTAAAACCATAGACATAGAAGTACGTGATATGAGAAACTGCTATCAAGAAAAACCCTACATAAACCCTCTAGCTTTATTTGCTTGTAGTACAAGGAAAAAATCGCCAATCTTGCAGGTCATAGAGCTTTGCAGTAGGTAATACCACTGACATGGAGAGTAAGATAACAACCTCCTTGGTTACTTCCAGTGACCTGAAGGTCACTTCTGCTAAGAACACTGACCCTACCATTGAGCCTAGAGACTAAAATGGGATAAGATTTCAGCCTCTTTCTTCCTGCTGTGTCTGTTTTCCTTGCTTTCTCAAACCTTGATCAAATTCTGTTTGGCTCTGCATGTTGCCATGTTGATCATTTATAAATGTTGGTAAGTTCAAGACCACAATGCAGGGTTAAGTTGGCCTCTGCCCATTGAAGCTGTATATGTTTTCTTTCTCTCCTATCCCTTCTGCCCCCACACTTATGCTGCCTCAACCATTGAAGAGATCTAAACACCTGTAGCCTTTGGGCTCTATTTAGGGCCCAGGACCACAGGCTGGGAAGTAATGTACAGTATGACTGTACCAGTAACATAAAAATTCAGCCACCTCAGAGATGAGCTGCCTATGATCACCCCATGGGCCACGTATTAACACAGAAATGTTTTCTGGAACCATACCCTCACACCGCAAACTGCCAAGACTTTACTCCACCCCAGCAAATCCCAAAATACTCACTGCTCCATTCTATCTGAGTGCAGCCTTGTGGCCCTTTCCATGGTCAGTGCTGGCTCCCTTTAGTTGAAGCCCCAAGCAAACTTTTGGTTTCTTTTTAGTTGAAGCCCCAAGCAAGGTTTTGGTTTCCTGTGCATGTCTCTGAAACACTCAGCTAAGTCTCATTTCCATGACTTCTGAGGTACAAGATACAGTCTTACAACATATCTTCCATTATCCACTACATCACACTCTTGCTTTCTCACACTTGGTTTGTTCTCTTTGCCTCCCTCTTCCCCACCTCAGTGTACACAGGGATGGAATAAAGATGCCCCTGTCCAGAAGAGCTGACTTCCCAGTGGGAGTCAAGGAGTGAACATGTTGGCAGATGCAGTCAGTGGATGGGAGTTGGAAAACACACACACGGTATACAAGGACCCCTTCCCAGGCCTGATGGGTCTGCTAAGGCCAGAACAGGCAAGAACAAGCAGGACGTAGGGGAGGGCTGAGGACCTGCAGAACCTCTGGCAGCCCTGCATGGCAAGAGGAATGAGTGAGGTAGGACGGGAATTCATGTGGCCAGGGGAAACTGAGTGTTGGGCTGAGGAGACCTAGAACAGAAAGGCCAGGTGGGGAGGTCTAGGGGGATCATCACTGGAATCACTAAATCCAGGGATCAAGCAGGAACCATGCAGAGCACAGGGAGCTCACAAGCATAAATGAGAATGGGAGTGGAAGTGTGGTCGGGTCACAGTGACCAGCGTGCACTCACCTGAGTGAACCTGATTCAGAGAATCCACGGTGAGGTCTCAGAGAAGACGCAGCAGGTAGAGCTGAGGTCAAAGTGAGGCTGCAGGCTTGAACCTCCTTCCGCTGCTCTGCTCTCTGTCCACACAGAATGCCATGAAGTTTCACTTTGAGAGACAGAGCTCTAAACAGGCAGCTGGGAAAAAAGAAAACTAGATCTATTAATATGCAGCAGCTGGTACTGACAAGGGACTTACAATGCAGCACGGCAGACAGCAGGGAGTGCTGTGAGCAGACTCAGATGCTGCATATCTAAGGAAAGAAAGACCCTAATAACAGGATGTGATGGATCCACTCTTATCTGAATGACCGCAGTCTTGCAGGCCATCATATCATAGGAGGTGGACACTGAGATCAGACAACCGAGGAAATAACCAGAATGCCCCTGGAATGCGACACTACCCGCTGCAGTCCTCCGATGCGAACACGGAAGCAGATGCCTAGTATCTCACACAATAAGAAAATGCAAATTACAAGTGAGCGAGGTTCCCCTTCACTCCTACCACAGGACCTGTCATCAAAATAATTTAAGGTAAGCATGAGAAGACAGTGGAGCCATTACACCTGCTGCAGCCTCTGTGGGAAATAGTTTTGCATTTTCTCAAAAAGTTGGGTAAACACTTAATTTACTAATGATTCCTAGATAGATACCCCCAAAGAACTGAAAAGAGTTGTTCAAGTAAAAATACACATCTGTTACATTTGTCAACCTCATGACAATAAGGGGCAGTACCAGAATGAGTTAAAATAGAAAACTTGATCTAAGAGGTAAAAGGGTTATTTTTCCCAATTGGGGCAGTAAGTGAAAGTGAAATGAACCTGAGAATTGTATTATCCTTTGGGAATCCCCAACATTAACAATTACAACCCTGACATGAACATTAAATAACCAAAGCAATAACCTTAAACCCCTAACAATAATCCTAACCCCTACAAACCTTAAC
>RJWM01005718.1:0-89714 GCA_004363535.1 Dasyprocta punctata
TCGTCCTTACCTTGAGTGTCGCTTTCTGACTCCAGTGCAGATCCTTCAGCCTGCTGGCACAGATCCTTCATCCTGCTGGTTCAGATTTTCTAGCTTTCACCACTGAGATTTGAGCCTTCTCAGTGCAGACCTTGATACTGATTTACATGAGACACTGCCATGGGCTTGAGATCTTCAGCTGGACTCAAGCAGGATACTTCCTTGGAATCCAGGCCCTGGATTCTTGGCTACTGTAGTGCATAGACAAATCACTTGCACTCTTCTGCATTTCACTCTTTGAGTGAGTATTATAAAATAATTCTATAAATTATGTGTCTTGTATTAAATCTATTCTCTTGAAAACCCTGACTACAACAGTATCCTAGAAATAAACAGATTATTCATTTGCCTTCAACACTTAGACTTACTCAGATGAATAATTTAAACTAGGCAAGCATCTTTTCCTGTAGAAGGCTACTATGGTTACTTTTGGGTACACTTTCTCCTTTCTACTTTCAACTCTTTCCTTGTCTTTTCATCCTTTATCTTCCAGAAGGTTTAATGCTTCTGGATCCATTTTGATTTTAATTTACCATATGGTAAGAGATAAAGGTTCAGTGTCTGTCTTCTGCAAATAGATAACAAGTCATTTTTGGCCGTTTTGTCAAAAATCAAATAATTGAATATTTCTGTGGCAGTTTCTGTATATGTAACTCTGTTCTACTGTTTCATGTGTCTGTTTTTTGCTCCAATATCATGCTGCTTTTATCACTATTGCTTTGTAGTACAGCTTGAAGACTGGTATTGCTATGCCACCTGCTTTGCTCTTACTGTCCAAAATTACTTTGGCTATTCTGGGTCTCTTCTAGCTCCACACGAATTTTAGGATTGCTCGTTCTAAATAAGTATGATATTGGTATTTTGATTGGGATTGCATTGGATCTTTATACCAGTTTTGGAAGTATTATCATTTTGACAATATTGGTTTTGCCTATCCAGAAGCAGAGGACATCTTTCCATTTTCTGATGTCTTCTTTAAATTAATTCTTCAGAGAACTATAGCTTTCCTTGTAGAGGTTTTTCACTTCCTTGATTACACTAATTCCTAGGTATTTCATTTCTCTGGGAGCTCCTGTGAATGGTATTGTTTTCATAATTTCCTTCTCATCCTGTTCATTGTTGGTGTATACAAGCGCTAATGATTTTTGTGTATTGATCTTGCACCCTGCTACTTGGCTGAAGTTGGTTATTAATTTTAAGAGGTTTTGATGGAATTCTTTGGGTCTTCTAGGTAGAGTACCATGTCATCAGCAATAGTGATAATGTGAGCTCTCCTTTTCCTATATTATCCCTTTTATTTCTTTCTCTTGCCTAATTACTCTGGTTAGTGTTTCAAGTACTATGCTGAACAAAAAAAGATGCTAGTGGATATCCTTATCTTGTTCCTCAATTTAGGGGGAATGCCTTTAGTTTTTCCTCATTTAGTATGGTGCTGGCTATTGGTTTGTCATGAGTAGCCTCTATCGTATTCTAATATGGTCCTCCTATACCCGTTTTCCTCAGGGTTTTTATCATGAAGTGGTGTTAGATTTTGTCAAAAGCCTTTTCTACAACTATTGATATGATTGTGTTGTTTTTTACCTTGTTCCTGTTTATGTAATGTATTATACTTAATATGTATATTGCACTATCCTTCCAACTCTGAGTTGAAACCTACCTGATCATGACGGATCATCTTTCTGATAATGTGCTGAGTTCTATTTGCTAACATCCTGTTGAGAATTTTTGCATCCATGTTCATTAAAGAGATTGGTCTATAGTTCTCTTTTTTAGTTGTGTCTCTATCCAGTTTTGGGATCAGAATGATACTTCCATAAATGAATTTGGGAGCACTCCATCCCTATCCATTTCTTTGAAAAGCTTGAGGAGTATTGGTGATACAATATCCTTAAAGGTTTTATAGAATTCAGCAATGAATCCACCAGATCCTGGAATTTTTCTAGTCGGTAGTTCCTTTATTATTGAGTCTATTTCATTGCTTGTTATTAGGTTGAGCATGTTTATGCCTTCCTGGATTAGTTTTCATAGTTTTAATGTGTCTAATAATCCATCTATTTCTTCAAAATGCATCAGTTTGTTGGAATATAATTTGTCAAAGTAGTTACTAATTATTTTCTGAATTTTGATAGTGTCTGTTGTCACTTAACCTTTTTCATTTCTAATTGCATTAATCATACTCTTTTCTCTCTTTCTTTTGGTGAGTTTGGCTAAGGGCTCATCTATTTTATTTATTTTTTCAAAGAAGCAGCTCTTGGATGCATTGATAGCCTCAATTTCTTTGATTTCTGCTCTTGTCTTTATAATCTCCCCCTTAATTTTGGTTTTGGGTTGTTTCTCAACTACCTTAACATTTCTCAAGGTTGTTTATTTGGGCTTGCTCTAGTTTCCTAATGTATGCATTGACTGCAATGAATTTTCATCTTAGGACTGATTGCGTAGTGTCCAAGAGGTTTTGCTGAGTTGTACAGTCATTGTCATTAATTTCTAGAAATTTTTAAATTTCTTTTTTATTTCTTCTTTGATTCATTGACTATTTAGAAGTATGCTGTTAATTTTTCAGGAGATTTTGCCTTTTCCAAGAGTTCTTCTTTCACTGAGTTCTATTTTCATTGCACACTGGTCTCATACTATGCATGGGATGATTTCAACAGTTTTATATTTACTTAAGCTTGATTTTTGACTAGTATGTGATCTACTCTGTACAAAGTACCATATGCTCCCAAAAAGAATGTGTACTCTGCTATAGAGAAGTGAAATCTTGGTATATATCTGTTAAATCCAAGGATATGGTTTAGCTCTGAAATTTTTTATTGGTTTTTTGTTTAGTTGATTGGTCTCTTTGGGAAAATGGAATGTTAAAGTCTTCAACTATGATTATCTTAGTGTTCATTTGATCTTTTAACTTCAACAGTTTTTGTTTTATGAAAGAAGGTGCTCCAGTATTCAGTGCATATATGTTTGTCAATGTTAACTCATCTCATTGGGTTGTATGTTGAACAAGTATGCAGTGACCTTCTTTGTCTCCTCTAATCAGTTTCAGTTTGAAATTTACTATGTCTGATATTAGAATTGGTACCCCTGCTTGTTTTCATGGTCCCTGTGTACGAAATACTGTTTTCCATGTTTTAATTTTTAGTCTATGAATATCTTTTTGAATTAGATTAATTTTTTAACGTAATAGACTGCTGAATTCTGTTTTTGATCCAATCTGCCATCTGTTCCTTTAAATTGGAAAGCTGAGGCTGTTAAAATTGAGAGATATTACTGAGATGTGATGATCACTTACAATCATTGCCTTCTTTGCCTGTTGGTGCATCATTTTTTGCTGCTGATGTTTTTTGTTGCTGTTTATCCATTGACTTGACTAGTTTCCTCCATGTTTTTAACTGTGTCCAATTTGTTTCTATTGAGAATATTCTTGAGTATTTTCTCTAGAGCTGGTTTATCACTCATATCTCCTGAGTTGTGGTTGTTGTTGTTGTTGTTGTTGTTGTTGTTGTTTTTCATGGAACTATCTTATTCTCCATCTAGTTTGAAGGATAGCTTTGCTATCCTTTTGACTTGGGTGATCAGTTATTTGCTCTTATGGCTTGAAATACTTCACTCCAAGCTCTTTTGGCTTTAGAGTTTGTGTTGCAAGCACAAGTGTCATAAGATTGAATCTGTGGATACTATTACAACCAGAGGGAATTCTTTCAGCAAAACATAGGGACAGAAACAAAATTGTTTAAAGTAAATAACAGAAGGAGTAAATACTAAGATTGGACCTACAAAGCTTAAAATTACTCATGAGGAAGCAAGATCCTACTAAAAGTCTCCAGATAAGCCACAAATTCTCATTACTTCTCTAGTCCCCAACTGATAGTAAACCACCCCCCAAAGGAGGGGAAAAAAAAGGAGTCATATATAATTTTAAAACAATATACACACATATATACATACATACATACATGTGTACATAAAAAAACAAACAAACACAGATACACATAGGAGGATGGGGAAGCAAGGAAATAGAAGATCTCCAAACCCCTCCCTCAACTCTCCCAGTGCAGAGCAAGAGTTACAAAGGGAGAAGAAAACAAACACCAGGTAGCAGAAATCTAAGGGAAGTTTATAAAAGGGATGAAGAAAATAGATACGTTCAAAATGGAAATGCACCAAAAGTTCAGTGCAATTATACTCAATATGCCCATGGTGAATTTCAGGGAAACAGGTAAAAAATTGGATGAGCTAACCAAAACAGTTCAAAATTGAATGGCAGATTCAACAAAGATATAGAACCTTAAAAAGATGTCAGACAGAAATATCTGAAATGAAAAACTGTATAGAATTCATATACTGCAGAAATGACCAGACAGAATATTTGATATTAAGGGCAAAATAGTGAATTAGAATAAAGAGCTCAAAGAAGTAAAAAAGAAAATAAGAGTACAAGAAAAGACTATCTGGCAGACACGAAGTTGTGAGTTCAATCCCCTGTGCCACAAAAAAAGAAAAAGAAAAAGAAAAGAAAAGTCTATCCAGCAGCTACTAGTTGACAACAAGAAAACAAATCTAAGGCAAAGGCTAAACAGAGTTAGAGAGAAACTAGAACATAGCACAGACAAATTCACTAACAAGCTTACAGATATCATGGAAGAAAATTTCCCCAATATAAAAAAAAACTTAAAATACAAGTAAGCAATACTTATAGAACACCAAACAATTGTGATGAAAAAGGAAGCTTACCAAGGCACATCCTTATTAAATTATCAGATGTCCTGCAAAACAAAACAAAAATCAAGAATTTTAAAGTATCCAAAGACAAATTTAAAAATCACATATAAAGGTAAAACAATTCTAATTATAGCAGACTTCTCAACACAAACTGCTTTCAATCTCAAAGTTCACAATTTTATAGTCATCTTTAGGGACAAAAAGGACAATCAAATATGCAAAACTAGAACTAAAATTTCTAAACCTTCATAGTAAGTCAGTACCCATTCTATGTATGGGTTCTCTACAGATCAAGGGCTACACTATAAACATGCAGGGCAAAAATTCACAAAGCCAAACAGAAATATGGTGATCACATATTTAAAAGTGGAACAGAGGTACTTAAAGCAGCACAATTTTGGAAGACACTAGACCTTTAGCCCCATCACATGGAAAGACATTCATCAAGACTCCAGAAAGGTCCAGGAGTAAGAATCACACCCTAAAGTAAGTGTTACTGTAGACCCACACTAACCAACACTATACTAGTAATGATATACAAGAATTTAAATTTTTTAATTAATTAAAATTACATTTAAAATTCATTTTTTCAGTCTCACTGACCATATGTGGCAACCACATTAAATAGCATATACGCAGAATATTTTCATGCTTACAAGAAAGTTTATTGGACAGTGCTACTCTAATATAGCAAAAAACCAATGCTGAAAAGATCAAGGAGAGCCACCAAAAACTGTCAACACTTCTTAAAGAAAGACAACGTAACTCAGACATTTCATAATGTATCACCTACAATCAAATAAAGAATTCTAGATATATGAAGGAACAGGAAATTGTGGACTATAATCAAGGGTAAGGGGATAAACAGAAATGGACTGTTAGATGATCCAATTGTTGGAATTTGCAGACAATGATCTTAAAATAGCTGCTATAAATGTAGACTTAAAGAAAACATGATAATAATGAATGAAGAAATGAATATGTTTAGCAGAAAAATTAAAACTATAAAAATAAAACAAAAATTCTGCTATTCTGATTTAAAATATCTGAAATGAACTATTCACTCAAACAACTAACCAAAAGATTAGCAATGACAGGAGAAAAAATTAATAAACCTCAGTACAGATGCTTAGAAATTAACCTAATCTGAGAAGTAATAAAAATCTAATTATAACAAATGTGAGTAATCATGCTCACTGCTCTTTTTCCTAAGATTTATCATTAATTATTCTTTACTAAACTTGTCAAATTTTCAAAGTGTATACCAGAAAAGATTTGCCAAGTATCTTTTTATATATCTAAATGCTTCATCATTTTGCTGTCAGCTCTTAGTAACTACAAAGTTCACCTGCTAAACAAAGTGAAATCTCAGCTAATCTGACAACTCTGTTTTACATTATCTATACAACAGTTGCATTCAAAAATGGTGATAAACTTTCATCAAAGTGAGAACCCTTCTAAGGAATACCAAAATACCATTGATCATTCAGTATTTTGAAATAAAATGACTGCTTACAAATTTTCTATAGACTATATCTTCTGGATTTCTTAAGGTGTTTCATTGAAATTTGTTAATGGGTAGAAGTTCCAGAAATATGTTCCTTTATTCAACAAGCATCAACTGAATATAAAGTCTCTGCTAACAATTATGCTGGAGATGTAGATATGAAATACACATGATTCTTAATTATTATACTGAAATTGCTAATTTATAGAACCACTAAGTATAAAGTAATAATATTAGGCCTTTCATGGATCTTCCAAAATAGATGCGAGAAGGTGTGTTAGTTACTTTCCTTGTTGCTGAGACAAAATATCCAAAACCCAAAAGTTAAGGGAGGAATGATTTATTTAGCACACAGGTTGTAGAGGTTTCAATCCATAATCAGCTGGCTCCAAGGCAAGGTAGCTTCACAGAGAAGTTTATGGTGGCCAGAAGGTAGCAAAGTAAACAAAAGCGAGGGAAACAAGCTTCTTTCTGTCCCTTATATTGTATCCAAGATAATGGGATTAGGGGAATGCCAAACCAATCAGTAGACTGACTTAGTACTCACCCATCCTTAATCCTAGCACTGCACCATGAATTAATCATGCACTCTAGGTTCAGTCTAGAGTGCAAAAACCCCATCAGTGACTGTATGAGGCTTTGGGGGAACATCTAGACACAAACCATAATGTTCCATCTCTGAAAATCTCATGTACATTGCTTTACACAAAAGGCATTTAATCCATCTCTAAGAGTTGTCAAAGTCCTAACAGTTTCACCATTGCTGAAAAGTCCAAATACAAAGTCTCCTCTGAGATTTAAGCAAACCTCTACCTTCAAGCCCCTGTACAAATGCAAAGAAAGTTAAACACTTCCAACGATCAGTGGCACAAGATAGACATTACCATTCCAAAAGGTACAAAGAGGGGATTAGCAAGGAATGGGAAAAAAGCAAATACAAAATCCAGCAGGGCAAACATTAAATCCCACAGTTCCACTTCCAGGTTCCCTAGCAATGTGTGGTAAAATGTAAACTCCCAAGGTCTTAGGTGACTCTACCCTAAGCTACTGCAAGTGGTTGGAGCTCCTATGGCCTCTCCCTTGGGCCAGTTCTGCTCCCTCTTTGTAGTTTTCCTAAGATGATCCATGTTCCTGGCTTCTCCAAACTTCTGGAGTATCCACTGTGCCTTTAACTTCATATGCACAGCTTCACACACTGCCCTCTCAAGGACAAACTGCTTGACCTCCCAGGCCTTCTTCTGAAATCTGGGTAGAAGCCTTCTTGACCCTACAACTCTTGCATTCTGCCTGCACCTGAAACCAGCACCTTGGATGATGCCAAGGTCTTCTGACAACCGGCCCAGTTGTCAGCCTTCCTTCTCTCTCATCTGTTGGGGCTGAGGGCCTATATACCAAATCCCAAAGAACAATTTCCCTAGGACACTGATATTCTGGAACATGGTGCTCCGAGGTTCTTTTCTCAAAGCAGTCTTTCACTTTTGCAACTCTGAGGCTGCAAAGGCTGGAGTCCTGCTGCTTCTTATGATGCTCTCAGGCAATCTTTTCTATTCTCTTGTTCTCAGCAATCAAGATCTCCTCTGCTCTGTCTTTGCAGTCCACAGCTTTACTAGAGCTTCTTTTCTGGCTAAGTTCAAAATGTTTTAAATCATTCTGCTGAACTCTGTGCTCTTGATTTTCAACATAAATCTGGCTAAAAGTCCTCAACAGTAGCCATGCCACCACCTCAACATTAGACTGTCTTGAAGCTTTTTCTGCAAGATTTAGACTATTGCCTTTAATTTTAATCTCAGTCTCAGGCAAAATCTCTGGACACAAGCAAAGTACTAACAAACTTTCTGCCAAGCCATATGACAAATCATTTAGAGTCCAACAGTCAATGCAGCCTGGAGTCCAACAGCCAATGTAGACTTCCCAGGAGAAACCTTGCAAGTCTGCTTTACCAGCAGAATTTCTATCACCCTTCTGGTCTTCTGAGCTCTACCCAAAGTCTCCCATACAGTATGGTCTAAGATATTTTAGGTCTACTTTTTTATCTGGCATCTCCAAACCTTTCTGAACTCTTCCCACAAGCCATTCTCAGAGGCTCCTGAACCACACGATCAGGAATAGTCCAGCAACAGTCTCAGTGATACCAAATTTTGTCTTAGTTACATTTCTTATTGCTGAGACAAAATACTTAACACTTGCAAGTTAAGAGAGGAAAAGTTTATTTAGCTCACAGCATGTAGAAGTTTCAGTACATCATGGCTAGCTCCAAGGTAGGGTGGCTTCACAGAGAAGAGCAGTTTATGATGGACAGAAGGTAGCAAAACAAACAAGGGAGAGAGAAGACAAGCCTCTTATTTCCCTTATATTATATCCAAGTTACTGGGACTGGGGTACTACCAAGCCAATCAGTGGACTGATTTAGTAGTCATCCATCCTCAATTCTAGCACCCTTAATTCTAGCATTGTATCATGAATCACTCACATACTCTAGATTCTGCCACCTCTGCAAAAGCCCCACAAATGACTGTATGAGGCTTTGGGGGAACATCTAGGTACAAACCATAACAGGAGGTTAGTTGCACAAAGTAACACTAAACAGTAGAATGATATACATTTCATTAGGAAGAAAAGTCTAGATTGAGAAGAGGCCTCCTACTTTATTATAGGGACTTTACCTATGACATAAGCAAATTTAAGTTCTAAAGTGCTTTTTGGTTACTTTATACACCTGATTAGACATATCATAAAAGAACAGTAACAGGTTTTATTACAAAGACTAAGAGGTTCTAGGGTGTTTAATTCAATTATTCCTTAATAAGCCAAATAATCTTGTGTTTCTCCACTTAATAATTATTTTAGCCGGGTGCAGTAGTACATGGTTCTAATCCCAGCTACTTTAAGGCTGAGGCAGGAGGATCACAAAGTCAGCCTTGACAAATTAGCAAAAGTTTGTCTCAAAAATAAAGTTTAAAAAGGGCCAGAGATGTAGCTCAGTGGTAGAGCACTTGCCTAACATGGGTTGAGGTCCTGGGTGAAATCCCCAGTAATGCAAATAAATAAATATATTTATAGATATTGATTTTTAATTTTTCCTTGGAGGACCTGGACATAAAAGAAGATCTTGTTATCAGTGAGCCAGTTACATATTAATGCAAATTTTCCACAATAATAAATTTACATAATGCAATTGATTTAACAATCTCAATAGGCCATACACACAAATAATGTTTAACTACCTCACTGAAGACTTCTTCTACATCTCAGTTTCTGGAAATATTTTATTTTATTTCAACTCTGCATCGATTTGCTCTCAGAATCTTAGATATTTTAATACCACCATTCATGAAGGTCATAAATGATCATATTTATATAAACATGTTGTTGTCAGAATCTATCCCAATTTATGTACTTGATATGGCCTTGGGATGTTTACTAAATACAGGTATGCACACAACTCTGACTCATTACTTCTGATCCCAGCCACCACCATCAGAACTTGGTACTCCATGGAATAATCCTAGCACCACTAACTATGTGCTGGCCTCTTTGACATTTTGTATTACAGTTTCTTCTTTTGCATCCAGTCAGCCCCTGAGTAAGGGATGAGCCCAAAAAGTAGGTACCCACTGTGATATCCACAAGGGATACTAAAGGCAATGTATGGGAACTGTGTTGTATGTTTACACACACACAACTACCTCACAAGCAAAATGAATGCTCGTCCAGCTCACATAGAGTTAGGCAGTGCTTGTAAGTGAAAATGTTAAAAGGTAACAGTGGTGCTGACCTCTCTATACTGAGTATTTTCACAAGATACACAATTAGACGACAGCAAGCTGATGCTGCCAGTCACTGGGATTATCTTTTAATTATTTTTACTGCAACTGAGCATTTTCTTCTAAACCTTTTAGTATTATGCCAAAGAAGTTGTCTGGGTTCAAATATTTAAGAAGAAAAATGAAGAAAATACAATAAAACCAAGAAATGAGAAATATTTTGCCTGTACATAAGGCATAAACAAAAAATTAAAATATTTTGAATAAAAACCAGCCAATATCTCTATATAAATTGTATCCATTTTTAGTGAGTTTGACTGACTAAAGTTACCCAATCATAAGTGACATAAAAACTAAGAAATATAAGATAAACCAAGTAAGTTAAAACATTAGGTTATACTTGGTACTGTGCATATGACAAGCTTTGTATGTGCCCCTCATCTGAAGAATCAAAATACTTAAAAGGAGACATAATATTATTATACCACATGCAATTTAGGACATAAAGGAAGAGGGATAAAAATGTTATCTCCAAAATATACATCTGTCCCATTTCTTTATATGCATTGAACAAATATTTCTAAAATACTGATTTAAAGAATGGCCAAATTATAACCCTTGCAGATTAACAATTCTGGCTAATTTCTGACTTCACTCACTACCCACTGTGGTAAAGGAATAAAATTCCAATTCAGAAGCATTGGAGAAGTAACTGATCTTATATTTTCCTCTTTCTCTCTTTGGATCTTCCTACTGAGAAACATTTCTGCTCTCTTCTAGATATAGGGTAAATTTAATGTTTAAAAGTCTTTGGGTGAGGTCTGTACTGGTCCAATTTTGCCAGTGACTGTGTGAATGCGATTAATTCAGGGTTGAGACATTTAAAAGGGTGCCTTGCTCAGAATTTAGTTGTATTATCCAAACAGCAATATCAGTTGAGGAGTGAGGGTTATATTTTGCCTTCATCGACTTGACTTGCCTGCCTTCCTCTCAATTTGCTACAACTTTGAAAGAGGAACCAAATAAGATAGGCCTTGGGATGGACCGATATATGTAGATGCCACAGGGATCAAAAATGAATCTTGGGCTAGGGTATAGCTTGCATGAGGCCCCAGCTTCAATCCCTAGGACTAAAAAGAAAAGAAAAGAAGAGGGTGGGAGAAAAAGAATCTTTCTGGTACCCAAAATTAATTCTCTTGCCCCTTAAAACTCAAACTTCATTTTAAAACCCCTAATTAATATCCCTGAGCAGAATTTTTAATTTTTAATTCAGAATTTTTAATTCTGCTCAGTTTAAAATAAGAGGGTTGCAGCATGCCTGGATAGACTTCAGATTTTTTTAGTAGCTACTACACAGGTTCTTGCTCACTGTATGAATTTAATTTCCCAAAGTTGAACTAAAGAAAAAGTTTTGCACATATCCACTTGTATAGAATCAAGCCAGGTGTGGTGGCAGATGGCTAAAATCCCAGCAATTTTGGGAACCTGAGATAGGCAAATTGTAAATTCAAACCCAGACTAGACCCTGGGATGAGGATGTAATTTAGTGTAAATGTTGTGGGTTCAAGCCCCGTATTCCCCTCCCCCAAAATCAAAAGAATTAATACAAAATTATCACAGTAAAATCCTATGCTGACAAAACATAGACTTTTAAGTAGTTAATCCCTGCATATCTATATCCTTAGATCTAACTACTTAGTGTTACCATGAACCAATGCAAAGACAGAGTGCTCTGGAGGGAAGAAAAAAGCACCCAAAAATCTCTTGGTTCAACTTCATCAAGACACAAGATAATCTCTGCCATTGTTAGGAAGACCCCATCTGTGTCCACAACGTAATAAAAAGAAAATTTCCGCTGCCAGGACAATGTTGCCACTATTATATCTGAGAGGAAATCTTCTCTGTATACTGTCTTTCTCTAGCAGGGGCACATGTGAAACATTTTTGGAAGAAATAACTGTCATTTAGGCAGAGATTTAGAGGTCTGCATTGGGGATGGCATCAGACCCCAGATCTTACTGTAACTGCCTTTATTGGCTTTTCTACATAACTAAAAGTTTCTTTCTTTTTCTTCAGAACACTATCTTTGAGGATTTGTGGGCAGGTTAAGGTAACCTAAGGGCCTCGCCCAGGAGGAGAGCTGTTCCCAGTCCCAGATGAAAGGCTAGAGCGTGGGACTGTGGCTGCAGGAGAGGGCTGCCCAACAGGGAACGCAGCCACCGCCAAACGCAGCCTGGCGGGAATGGTCCCTCTCTCTCCTCTGGCTCCCAAATCCCAGGTGAGCTTACACTGGGCTCACTGAACCATATCTGGATGAAAAGTCAGCCTGAATAAAAGAGAAATTGGCCTCCGGGAGCACAGAGCAAGGCCTGGAAGGACACACATGAATACAGAGAAATAAGTACGAAATTCTAAATTAGCACTGTCTTTATGCCTGTCCTGTTTCCATGTGTTAGTCCCCTATTGATTTCAAGAAATTCCTAGTAAACTTCTGTTTAACTTACTTCTGAAAAGGACAGTGCTAAACTATTCCTAGATTTTGATCACCTTTTTTTCTCTTTTCCTTTGAGTTCTGGTTCACATATGTGATTTTGGAAAATACTCTCTCGGTTTTTATTTTGCACAGTTTCCTCTAGTAAGAATATGAAATCAAAACAATTTGGGCCTATCACAATTCTCCACTGTATAAACCAACCTTCCTGCCTTCAACTGAGATGACTCCAGCCATGACGTGGTCCAATCCAGGCCTGAACTTCACCTATTATTATCTGCTTCCTCCTATTTAATATTCCCATTTTTCTGTAGCTTCTCTTGATGAACTATTTTCATGCATTTCCTACATATGTTCCCACAAGGTACCAATAATGTCTATGCTATGGTAGAGCTTCCCAAATCATCTCTTTTCCTAGTAGTGCTCCCCTAATTTCCACAATCCTCTGGCACAGCCATTCCAATCTACAAAGATAGTTTTCTATTGCTCTCACAATCTAGTCTGTATTTGCACCACTAAGAGAGTATTTTTCAATAGTCTTTTTTGGCTTTTGGAATATTTTAAGAAGTCATTCCAATTTTTCACTGAGACATTGCTTCTCTTATATCTGTTGGATCCCATTCACTATCTCCAATTTAGTAACACTGAAATAGTTCTCTCTTTTCTAAAGTCTTGTTTAAAAGCAATTACACCTAAGCATTTCTCATTTTTCCTTTCATATCTGTTTTTAAATGTCCAATTTTCTATTTCATATTTTCTAGTTTGGTCTCTAGGTTACAACATCTCTCCTAAGAATATCTCTCTTATTGCTGCTTTATCATACTTTCTTTCATAATTTTTATTGTCTCCCTTGCTCCTGGTCTGACAGTAATTTGAAATAAACTTCTCAAACTACTCTTATTCCCTGTTGCTTTACTGAGTTAATTTCTAGAAATCGAAAATTCTGGGCCATAACTTTTTTTCCATCTCTGTGATTTGAAATCATTTCATCAAGATAATTTTCTACACCTGATGGCATAGTCTGCAATAATAAGGACTTCTAGAAGAATTTGTTTATTCCCCAAATCTGATGCTATTTGTGGGTCTCAGATATTCAATCATAGTCATTATTAATATAACTAAAAATTATAGTGGAATCTCTGGGGGCTTAATGCCACATCTCCACTCAATCCATTTTATTTCACCAGGATGGAGGTGCATAGTTTCAGCATCTTATGTTCCTATGGACCCTCCTGAAGCACTCTGCATGACTTCTCTGCTTCAGGACTTTCTCAAAAGCCTCAGAAAACCCTTTGTCCTTGCACCAAAAAGCAAAGGGACTGTCCTCAATCCCTAAAATAAAAAAAGTCACTGGACAAATAGTCCAACTTCCCATGGTTCAGAGATACAGTATAGTCTACTCCATGCCCAGAGGGTACCTGTTTCCCACAGTGAAAACCATCTCCATAGCACCTCCTATTTATCTCTCTCCTCTTTCTCACTTGCTCCATTCTCTATAACTTCAACTTGCTGGGTGTTTTAGTTACTTTTCTCACTGATGAGACAAAATACCTGACATCCAAAGTGAAAGGAGGAAAGGTTTATTTAGCTCACAGGCTGTAAAGGTTTTAGTGTATAATCAGCTGGCTCCAAAGGCAGGTTGGCATCACAGAGGAGAAACAGTTCATGGTGGTCAGAAGGTAGCAAAGCAACAAAGGATGACCACAGACACCTCTTTCTAGCTCTCATATTTTATCCACGCTATCTAGGGTGGCTAGCACTCACACCCTTAATCCTAGTGCCCTTAATCCTGGCATTACACCATGAATCAATTCCAGCATCACACACTCCAGATCCAGCCACCTCTGAAAAAGTCTTTCCTATGACTGCATGAGGCTTTGGAGGGACATCTAGACATAAGTCATAGCATTGGGCCACTTCAAAAACAAAACAAAACCAAAATATCTCCCACTTGTATCCAGACTAGTATATGTCTTAACTCAGCTCTCAGAGAAAAGCAAACTAAGACACAAAAGAAAGCTACATGAGACCTCACAGTGCCAGGGTTAGAAGACTCACTCTTAAAACAGAGAATACTAGAGATTGCCCAATTGCTTCTCCCACATTTCTCCTTATTCTTGCGTGCAGTTAATGGCATATGAGGCAACCAGTTCAGTGACAGACTGTTTAAGCCTGGCATTAGCCATTTACTGTTAGAACCTGATACACACTAGCAAGTTGAGAATGGAACTTAACTATCTTGGCAGACTTTGATGAGAAGCACAGAAGGAGTGTCAAAAAATTGCTACTGGGCCTCCAACTGTTTCAAAGTAAGCCTTTGCTGGCACCCAAAGACTCTCTTTGGATGACAAAATCTCCCTCTCTCTCAGCCTTCCCTACAAAACTAAAACAAGCTATGATTTGGTTGTTCAAGGTCACCTTTGCCGACCACTTAGCTGGGTATCAAAAGCCAAAGCAGCCACTGCTTCATGCATATTCTGATCTGTATAGAAACCCCCACATTCCTGTATAAAAATACCCTCCTGCCTTTGTGTATCCAAAGCTGCCAAACCTGCAGTAACTCAAGATCACTTTTCCATGTGGCTCACTTAAATAAACACATAAAGCCACTTATAAGTTAAGGCTTACTACATACTAGAAGCCAACTACACAGTTGCAAAAC
Organism: Dasyprocta punctata; assembly: GCA_004363535.1. NCBI lineage: Eukaryota > Metazoa > Chordata > Mammalia > Rodentia > Dasyproctidae > Dasyprocta > Dasyprocta punctata. Next base: position 15,180 of record RJWM01005718.1, read on the forward strand.
CTAGCCACAGAGCAAAACATAGGTCATTTCAAACTGCCAAGGTTAAAAACCAACCTGGCCTCCAGTTGTTAATGATGAGAACAACCACCCATATTGCACTAGTCATTTTAAACACCAAATTCTATACTTTATCTCCTTTCCAAAGTCCCCAGATTATGACCCAATATTGATGCTTGGGGAAACCAATAAATTGCCACCTACTTTTCCTTTAGAACTAATTCAGAGACAGGCTCAGGAGTCAGGCAAATGAGATTAAAATATTGTCTTTATTACTGATGAAGCTGTTTGCAGAATGTGACTCAGGTTACCACAAAAGGGGCTCCCTAATATTTCACCCTTGAGTTATACTGAAGGGATTGCAGAGGAAAGAGGCCTTAAATTTACCTGTGACTACATGGCAGAGAGAAGATCAGACCCCAAGCACCAAATACTACACACACAATGGAGTACCAAACCATCATAGAGATAAATATGAGTCCTTTTCAGAAAAATGGATGGATCTAGAAACACGATGCTAAGCGAAATAAATCTGACACAGATTAAATATCACATGATTTCTCTTATGTGAGAAATCTAAAATATACATAAATTAAAGAATAAAATAAAAGGGATTATAGGAAGCAGAAATATAGACTTGTGGAGGTGGGAAGGGGATATGAGGTAAGGGTAGAGAGGAAGGTGGGGAAGGGCAAGTAAAAATTATCAAGATGCAGTATTATATGACTCCCCAAGATGAGTATAGTTATTAGGTAACACAAATATATAGCAACAATTTTTAAAAAGGAGGGGGTGAGGGACAGAAAGACCAAAAATACTACTCTAGGTCTCTGTCTCATGGAAATAGAAAGACTATCCACCCCTAGAAACCTCTGCCTGTGTTTCTTCTGTATGGACAAACTTCCCTACCAGTTCCAGCACCCACATTACTACCTTGCAGTTCCTACCCCCACCAGAGAACCTCACCAACCCAGCCCATCTTGCTCATCTCTTTAAGTGCAGAGCCTCACCCTAAACATGATGCAAGCTGCTTGTGGGTCCATGGATTCCCTCACTTGGTTCAGGTGTCCACCCTTGAGCCAATGAGCTGGAGCTAAAGGGAAAGAAACAAAGAGCCACTGTCAGTGTGGCAAGGACTGTGAGTGGGGCATCCATCTGGTACAGGCTTCCAGAAGGCACGTGACTTTGTGTTCCTTGTTACTTCTTCCACTCTTAAAATGCCAAAATGGCTCCCCTGTGCAACATCAAACCAGCAACTCCTTGATGCCTTCCCTGCAGGGTCTTCTGTTAGTGCAGACTCGTAAATAAGACTTTCTCCTGCCATTCCTGGTAGTTCAGGGGACTATGCTCCTGGTCAATGTGGAGTTAGGTCTGGTCCCCACCCTCCACCAGAGAACATGGCAATGAACACAATCATTTTCTCTCCATCCCTGAAAAACCCTATCACAGACCACATTCTATGCCAACCTATTCAGGATTCAGAGAACTATGAATCTTTCAGATCTCCAGCACAGGATCAGTGTTCACATAAATTTTCATAAAAACAATTCACATAAACATTTTGGTCAGAAATAATTTTGGACCCTCATGCTATATGACAGCAAATTCTTTCAGGAGCAAGTAAATTTTAAGGACTCTCCCTTCTAAATTGAAAATCCCATGTCCTGGCTCTTGGGATACCAAAGAACACAGAGAGCCCAAACGAGCAGCCTGGATTGCTTAAGGATATGGTTAAAATCACATTTACACAGCAATTAACCTCATCTCAGAAGTATGCCCATGGTTAGGTGGCACCTCAAACTTTTCTTGTCACAGTCAAGTAATAAACCTGGAAGAATAATTCCAAGAAATGAATCAAAACAGTTTGACTTGAAAAACAATCAAGTCAGTCAATACTGAACCTGAATATCAAGAGCGGGTAAATGATCACAACTCCCCTGATTCTGCCCTTTTTTAATTCCTGGCACACTTACGAACTGTCATGCAGACATTGCCCTTGTGTTCCTAGATGCAGAGGAAAGTAGTTTTCTCGTTACAGAAAACCAGACAGGGAGAGAAAACAAGGAAGCAAAGCACTGCTAGTATCAGCTCTTCCCCATAGCCATGGGAATGCTTGGTAAGCAGAGACCTCGGAAGCAATGACGACAGCATCAGCATCATGGGCACAGTGGGCCCACAACGGGCAGAGAAAACCCTAGGCCGGACTCTGGTCACATCAGAGCTCTGGAGAAGGGGAGTGAAGGAAAACAGCTGTTTTTTCATCAATCTTGACAACTTTGGGTCACCTCAAGCCCACAGCAACACAATGACAATTCTCTTAAACCTCAGAGCCATGCACAGGGTTAATCTGGAGCAAGCTCACAGCTTCTTCAGTGCTCTCAAAGCACTCACAGAGGCTTAGAGCCCAGGTCCCCAATATGTGGACTTCAAGGAGCAACATCACCACCTTCTCTGATTCTCAAACCCCACTTCGGCCCACTGAGTCAGAATCTACATTTTAACATAAACCCTGCAAAGTTTGTGAAAATCCCTTCAGGGTCCTGGACTAAGACAGAGAGATGCGGGTTAAGAGAGAGAAAGATGAAAAAGGGAAAAAAAAAAAAAGAGCAGCACAAAGAGAAGTGTCTGAGATAAAATCACACAGTTTTTCAGTGAGCTCAAACCAAACCTGCAGAGAAGGCCTCTTAAGAACATGAAACTTGCTTTTGATCACATTCTGTATCTGAACAATCTCTATCTTTGATTCTAAGTCTTTCCAAGTCTTTGTGTGAATTTGATAAGCCAGTGTTTCTAGGCAGTGACCAAAATATTCTGTTGCATTCTAGGAAAACAAAGACAACCAAGTAAGAAATAGCAATTCTGAGAAAAGTGATGAAAAGAACAACCAGAAAGTAAATCCATCCTAAAAAGACTTCTCAGGCTGCCCACATTTTCCATCTCAGCCTGCTTACCCAATTCCTCCAGTGACTCTGGGAGGGTCATCAACCCTGCCTCCCTCATGTCTGAGCTAAGGACACGTCCCCCAGACAAATGATTAATCCTAATCAAGAATGCATCCCTCTCTATCTGTCTCCTCATAATCTAGTTTCATTATAAAGGTGTTTCTTTTCTCAGTGAAAAAGTTCCTGATCATTAACTTGTTTAAGTGAGCAGTTCTAAGGAAGTTGAACAGTGTATTTATTTATTTATTTATTTATTCTATTCATGGCAACTCCTATACCTCGAGTGAACATAAACCAGTGAACCACCCCACCAGGGAAGGATAAAGCCACTTGTCCAGACAGTTTTGTCTAGAACCTGAATCTCCATAGAAAAATGAGAATGTTGATGAAGTCAGGATGCACAGTCAACTCTGTGGAAAGGCTGATGATGACGGCACAGAAAGAAGGGTAGACAGCCCATGTTTGCCCAGCATAGGGTTTCACTCAACTGAATAATTTCATAGCTGGGCATGATCACAGGATGCAAAAAAGGTTCACCACAAGCATGGAAACACCAAATGGGCCTGGCCTCACACAGACAGATGAGAGAAATCAGAACAACATGGTGTTTATTTTATTCCCTGTGAGGGTTTTGCTTTTTGTTCTTGTATTTTTAATTAGGAATATGTTATTTTAAAAATCAGACTTAAAATGGAATTCCTTAAAAATGTATAAGCATTTGACACAGAAAACAGCAATGAGTTTGCTCATGGTCTGGGTAACTCCTCTGAGATCTGGCCTGGCTGGTACAGAAAGACATAGAGGGGAAGGGGAGAGCATGATAGAACAGAACAACATCTAAGTATAAAGCCTAGTTCTGGCCATTTCCGTTGGTATGACTTTAGGCAAATGACATCACCTTTCTCAGCCTCTGTTACTTTGTCTGTTATATAGGGACAATATCCATGCAAAGTAGCTGTGAGATTTGAATAAATTCATATTATTCACCTGTCCCTTTGAAGGCAGCTGTTCCTCTGCTGATGGGATCAGGGAGTAGGAATGTAACTATTACATTCTTTTTTGAAAGAGTACTCTCAAATTTGCCTTACATTTTCTTAGGTTCAGCTTGGTTTTCTTCATCAATCATACACTGGATGAGGGAAAAGTAGAGTGCTGCCTTCTGCTTTTACCGGAATGGTTATCTGTCAATGCAAGAACCACGCTCATTAGCACCTGAGATACCTATGTCATGAGAGCTTGTATTTTTGGTCCTCAGGTCGTGAGAAGGGGAGGGAGCCAAGGGGATATAACCTGTACACAGGGCTCAGTTACTATTTCCATGTACTACAGTTGGTGAGGGAGGTATAAAACCTGAGCCATGGTGATTGCATTCAACTGTAGGTACAACAGAGAGACTAAAAGACTGTGATTACCACAGTGACAAAGGCTACAAAAAGTGGCAGAACACAGCCTCCAAAAGGGACCAGCGACAGAGATCAATCTCAATAGCAGAGGCATCTCAGCTGTGGTCCAAAGAACAAACACAGGCACCCAGCCCACCACTAGTCATGGCATGAGACGCTGCTCTTCCTTATGTGGCCACTGAGAAGCCAGCCACAGAAGACAAGACTGCATGAGGACCATATCACCTTGAGTGAGATTACTGAAGGAGAGCTGAGGGCTTTTCCAGGGAAAAGGTGGGTTTTAGCACTTTCCTTGTGATAGCAGTTGGCATAAAGAGTGTTAGGGACAGCCAAGAAAGTTAGGATCCCAATTGTGAAGGCCTGAGGTATAGAGTGTAAAAGCTAACTGCTGAACTTCAGCTGGACTCCAGAGACAAAGATGTAGCTTAATTGTTAAATTTCCTAGAAGAGAAGAGCAATCTTCCCTTCTCCCATCCTCTTCGCACAAGACTTTTCTATAATTTGAGTTACACACACAAAAGTCCCTTGCAACTGCAAAGTGCTAAGCAAGTATAAGGCAGTTCTACGGCAGTTGTTATGATTAAGAATACCCCCAAGAATCCCTTCCCAGGATGCAAAGGACAAAACATTTTTAGAGGCACAAAATACTTGAGTATCCATCCTAATGAATAAAATATCATTTGCCACATTGGCTGTTTTCTGATCTTTAGGGATTTTGTAATCTTTTCTAGCATTTCAGAAAAGCCAAAGAACTCCACTCTTTTTTTTTTAACTTAATTGCCTGGAAAAAAAGTATTCCATCCCCCCTCATATGCAGAATAAAAGCATCTGCCTGTTGAGCCAAGGAAGAATCGTAAACATGAACCACTGTGGACAAGCTAAAGACTACTCTGACTCCATTATTTTCCCTCTCTAATTTTCCAGACTGCAGCACCTATATTCGAGGTTCTGGCATTTATCAGGCTCTCACTCTCTATATATAGCTCCCCTACCACACCTATCAGTGGTCATCTGATTTCAGGCTCCCTCTAACCCTACAGATGCCTTCTGACTGTTTAATTTTAATTAAAATGGAGTGGGTACTATTGTTTTCTGCTCTTTGAGGAGACAGAATAAGAGTCAATAAATAAGAGGAGGTTTATTTAGTCTCTAACCACCACACACTGAGCCCTTCCTTTGTGAGAGGCTGTGGGAATAAAAAAGGTGGAGAAGACATAAACCCCACCTCAAATTTCCTATCAACCATGGGGCCAGGAGTTTGACTTAGCAGCACATGCACCTACCTGGCAAGCGTGGTCATGAGTTTGATCCCAGGTACAAAAAACTTTTTAAAAAATTCCTATCAACCAGGATGGTAGGCATTGCTATTTTGTTTCCAAAGAAATGTGTTTTTATTTTTTAACTGGTTGAATAATCCATAAAATAAATCACCATAACAATGTTAAGAGTATTAAACCCAAAATTAAGGAGAGAGCTAAAGATGGTAAAAGTCTTTAACCAGGATGCTAGAACCTGGTTCATGCAATGAAATCCCCATAATCAGGGCATGCCAAGGTCAGACATTCAGTTAACACACACCAGGAAGTAGAAAACACAAAAGATAAAAACATGAGACTCACAATGCATGAGTAAAATTTGAGACTGGAGATAGTATAGATTCACTAGAAGGCCTTTGTTCATGCCTTTTCTGCTTAAAACATGCCACCCTCCCCACCCCAAATCCACTATGTTCACCTGTATTCATACATCTACTCAAATCAATCTTGGCATTACTTCCACCAGGAAGCATATCCTCATCCTCACCAACTCTCCCAGATGGAGCTGGGTAGCCCTTCTTATTAAAATTTTTGAAGATTTTCTATGCCACTGCACTCCACATACTGGTGTATACATAATTATCTATTTTTTTCTCTCCTCTCCACCACATCATGAACTACTGGGGGGAATGGACTTTTGCCTTCTTATTCACCACACTGCCTGCTACATTTAGCTTGCACATGAGAGGAGGGAGGATAGAAGAAGGAGAGGAAAGGAAAGGGATAAAAAGGTTGGAAAAGAAAGACAAGAGAAGGGAAAGGAAAGGAAGAGAAGGGAAGGCAAGATAAGGCAAGACAGGAATGAAGGGGAGTGGAGATACATTCTTTAGAAGCTTAGGAGTACAACCCTTATACAGATGCCTTCCTTGAACTTACACAGGGACTTTACAAATGAAAACATGCAGTAAATATCACTCCCTCTTAATTGGGTGATATACTATGTCCCCCCCCAAGTCCTCATATACTTTTGATGGGGCTGAGTCTAGTGCTTGTTATTGGTTTGTTGTCTGGCACAGGCACTGGCAATGTAAGTGCGCTGCACCTGCCCAGGGGTGGAGCCAACATACAGTATAAGGGAAGGCGGGTCTTCCTCTTGCTTTTCGCCCTCTCTCTCGCCGGCACGCTTACTACTTGTGGCTGCCATGAACAGCAGCCCCTCCATGCCACAATGACTTGGAGCCAACTAAGTATGGACTGAAACTCCTGAGAAACTGTAAGAAATAAACCTTTCCTTCCCTAATTTTAGGTGTCAGGTATTTTGTCTCAGCAACGAGTAAAAAATAACTAAAACACCCTCCTTTAGGTCAAGGACGAAAAAGCACAGCAGAGTATCATTTAAGTCCCTCTCCCTCAGCTAGAGAGACAGGCCGTGAAGAGTTTGCAAGCTTTCCTTGCCTTCCGTGCTGTGGAAGATTTGGCTATGGAGCTCTTAACGAGATCAAGCTGAATCACACAGTTTCATCCTGTCAAAACGCATTGGAAATCTTTCTTGGGTGATTTATCATGGAAATACACATGGCAGGGAAGGGGAAGGGGGATTAGTGGAAGCACAGAAAACCACTCTCAGCCTGCAGTGCTGGCTGGCAAGGTGCCCGTGGCAGCCGCAGCAGCTGGTGGACAAGGCTGTGTTGCCAGGAGGATGGATGGACTCCTGTGAGAAGGCCACCTCTCAAAAATAACTAATTATCACCAGGACAGGCCCACTCCAAGAAAGCGTTAACACAGAACAACCAAAGCCAGTAAATCCTGGACAACAAATATAGTAGAGTACAGGGATTGGATTAATTCACAGCCACTGGCAATGCCTGACAAATCAGTTAAAATATAGAGTAGCTTAGATTTGCTTCTGAAAGTCAATAGCTGCACAATCAGTAGTTTAAAGCCACGGTGTTCACAGCTAACTGAAGCCTCTAGTACAGAGAAATGTGGGTAGGAGCACATAAATAACCAGAAATTGGAAAATAGCTCCACATTCTCAACATATCTGTAAATATTTTACCTCTTCTTTCTTGTACTTCTTTCCCAGCTATAGGGGCTAATCTCAGGATAATCCTTGTTTTGTGTAGATGGCTTTATTTTTACAGCAGTCTATGTGCCCATATAGCAAGCCAGCATTTCTTGTTAAAAGCAGCATTAACAAAATGTGGGCTCAAAGAGAAAGCTGTTGTCATTTGTCAGTATTGCTCTGAAAAGATGTGCCGGCTCGCATTCCAGGCCCTCAGGGGTAGAGACTCATTGTTCCAAGGCTGAGAGTCTGCTCCTTGCCAGGCAGGATGAAGAAAACAAAGCATACAAAGGTGGAATGTAAATGGGACCCGGACAACTTAGTGAGCCAGACAGACAAGAGCTAGAGAAAGCCGAATGAAAAGACCATTGCACTTGCAGGAGGTGCTTCAAAAGGAGCAAGCCCACGGTGTTGTAGGACACAAAATGCCTAGCCTGAGAAAGGCTTCTCACAAGAAGTGATGCCCCAGACCCCAGGTCTATACATGAAGCACCTAAAACACCTCTCCTCAGAAATTCATAGTGTGTGTTCATTGTTTTTGTTTAACAACACTTGAGACCCTGCAAGACTTTATTTTTCTATTTTTTGTTTTTTCATAGCATTATCCTTATGAATATGTGGTATTTTGTGCATGGTACTGTGCAGAGAGTTTGAAAATGCACTGACAGTGAGGGGAGGGACACCAGAAGCCATGGGGTGGGGTGTAATTCATCAAGATAGTAATAATGCTATTTTTTAAAAAAGATAAACAATAGGAAAGAGGGAGATAGATCTTTTGCAAATGGGAAGGGATTTAAAGGTAGAAGGAGAAGGGGAACTAAAAAGAATTAAGATGTGCTAAGAGATAGGAAGGAGTGGGAGAGGAAGAGGTTTTAAAAAAAATTAGATGTCATGTACAAGTACCCGCAGTGAATATAATAATTATGTTTGATAAACATATACTAAAATAGATGTATTATGTACATATACTAATTCTTCTTGAAGAATATAATTATTATGTACAGCAAACATGTAATAAAAAATTATAAATAAAAAATGGTGCTTTTTTTTGAAAGTATGCTTTTAATGGATTTTTAAAAAACAAAGAAAAGGAATATAGCTACAGCCCCAAAACACTATGTGAGCTTCATCATATAGGAGTTGGACTTCTGAGATTGAGACCAAACAAACAAATATGGAGAATAATACAAGAATTATTTAAAAATTGAAACCAGAAAGCAATTCATTGATGAATTACACTGCTAGTTTCTTAGGGCTGCAGTAACAAAATACAGTACCACAAACTAGATGATTTAGAATGATGGACAGTAACTCTCTCACAGTTCTGCAGACTAGAAGTCAGAAATCAAGTGATCAGGCTTGGTTCTTATTTGGAAGTCCTTAAAGAAGAACCTTTCATGCCTACCTCTCAGCTTCTGGTGGCTGCAGGCAACCTTAGCATTTCTTGGTTTGTAGCTGTATCACTCCAATCTCTACCTCTGGCTTCACGTGGTATTGCCCATGGGTGTGTTTCTGTGTGCAAACTTCCCCTATCTAATAAGAGTACCTGTCACTGAATTAGGGCCACCTTACTCAGTATGACTTCATCTTACCTGATTATATTTTCAAAGATGCTATTTCCAAATGAGACTGCATTCACACATACTGGAGTTTAGAACTTCAACACATCTTTGAAAAATTTACAATTCCCATAACAAATGCCCACTAACCCTGCTCACATTTTAACCATTAAGCATTTACCAAGATCAGTTACTCATCGCCCAAAACTCAATTCAAGGAAATGTGGCAAAGACAAAAGATAACAAAATCAGGAAACGCTCTTGCCAGTTTCCTCCTTTTTATCCTGAATATTATCTGAATAACTCCCACAACTGTGAGGTACCTATGTATTTGGCAGTGAAGAAATAGAAAAGGTTTTTTCTCTGAATTGTTAGCTGAAGGGATGTATGGGCTATCCACCACTGTTCACTCCAAAATGGGTGCTCATATGCACACTCAAGTGTATTATGCTTGAGTCATAGATCTGAAATAGCTCTGTTGTGGCTTTTTTATTTGCACTCTCCTCTCCCACTTTTCTTCTTTGTACAGAGACTCAGTATTCTAGAACACTTAACATTCTGAACAAAATGTCCTTTTCTTATTCAGCATCACATTTTGGTAGATAAAAGGTGAATGAAGTGCTAAAAGTAATATATAATTTGTTCTTAACAAATGACAGAGGAGTAATAGAGCAATATGTTTTATAAAGGAAAGACTAATTACAGTGGGAACTAAACATAGAAAGGATCCAATTTTAAACTTTCATAACAGAAAATGCCACTCACACATCTGGCTGTTTTTTTTTTTTTTAACCTTCTTAGTCTTAATAGTAGCTTGAAATAATGACAGCAAATCTTACATTTGTACTAAAGTTATCCCAAAGTTTGATTTATAGTCAGTAATCTTCAATTTGGCAGCAGCTTGAGGAAGCAGCAGTAGTGAGAAGTCTGGCAGATTTTGCCCTTGAGGTTAAAATATTAAACAAAAATGAAAACTAATCTATCTTCTGATGAAAATATGGTACTTAAAGTTTAATGTTTGAGAGAAGATCTTGTAAAATGTTTCTCTTTTAAAATAATTTTATTAAAGTAATTAAAGATGTAGAAAATGGCACCATCTTTCTACAGTTTCATAACAGTCCTATTCTAATCTCTCTGGCTCTCTGGAGCTAAATAAATCTATATATCATCATTCCTGGTATATATTTCACTCATTATTTCTATATGTAGATCTGCAGATAGAATATTCACTGTGAACAAAGATTACACTGTATTCTCAAAGGAGTTTCTTCTTAAAACCTTGAAACTATAAAATTCTTTTAATAGTTCACAAAGCTATTCCTGGAAGCAAGTGAGAAGTCAGAGGTAATCTTTAGGTCCTGAAGCCATACATTCATTTCCTTAGCCATTCAACAAACAGTTATTGAGTCCGTATGACACCCAGACACCCATGTCCATTTTGTGAGTTAAACAACAACAAGAAAATGTATCTGCCCTTTATGACCATATAATAAAAGGAGAAACACAATTCCACTTTTAGTAGTATGGAAGACTACATCACACTTAGAACGAAAGGAGGCTTCCTGCTACAAGCAGCCGCAGTATAAGTAATGAAAGCAAACTTCGAAATATACTGTTGATTTCTAAGAAAGCAAGAGAATTCTTACAGAAGGGGAAGAAAAGAAACATGAGGTTTAAGCCAGAGAGGGACTTATAAGGCAGAAGCCAACAGTGACCGGGAGTGCCAGCACCGAGAGCCCAAGATTTCTGAGATTTTCAGAAAGGTAAAAAGAGAGTAGGCTTTTCCAGGGATTCTTAACCTGTAATCTATGAACTCTCAGGGTATTTGTGAGAGAATTCAAGGGATTCATGAATTTCAATAGGAAAAAAAAATTATTTCCATCTCCCTCTAGTTAAAAAATTTTCTTTAATTACAAAATGTAAGCAACAAATCATAATAGCTAGAACGATAACTTTTGCTTTTAAAAAAACATATATATTCCATATCACAGTAGGTATTACAGATATCTTGAAAGAATGATGTTTATTATTGCTGTTTTTCAATTTTGATAGTTATTGGAAAGTCACTAAATTTAATTTAATGTATGAATAAAGTAGAGACATACCAATATATCACATACTTGGATTTTAGTATTTTGATAACTGTACTTCAGTATATAGTAAATGCAGAAATTTATAATTCTGTGTGTTTTATCACATTCACTGAAAAATATTCTGGGAAGCATGAACAGTTTCCAGTGGACTGCCAAAAAGAAAACAATCAAGATTTCAGCATTATTGAAAGAATGAGCTAGAAAGTAAGCCTATATGGAAATTAATCTCACTCTTCTCTCTCTCCCTCTCTGTTTCTCTCTCTCCCTCCCTCCCTCCCTTCCTTCCTCCATGACTCTCTCCTTCCTACAACTGTGTGAATAACAAATAATACCATCATTGATAATAACCACCCCTTAACAATTCACAATTAACAATCACAAGTCTATTCACTTCTGGGTACAGGCAAAAAATCCCTAATGGAAGCATGTCATTGTTGGTTATACTCTAAGGTACATAACACAAACAAAAGTCACTTACTTCTGGGTAAAGTCATAAAGAACTAGTCCTAAGGTTTCCCATGGACTATCTTTAAAATATCATAATTTTTAAGCAAATAAAGAACACCATGAGCAAAAGATACAAGAAGAAAAACACAAAAATAATTTTCAGTACTATTACTACCTCTACAAGGACTTCAGGTATATGGCACTGTCTGATTCAGAAAATAAAATAACTCTAAAAAATATTTAAACAAATCAAAAAAATGGAATTAGAAGTGAATTATAGGACTGAAGACACAGCTCAATGGTAGAGTGCTTGCTTAACACTCTGGGTAAAATTCCCAGCAACAGAAAAAGAAATTACATGTGCTAAACAAAAGCAAATGAGTAAAGGACTACCAAAGGGACCAATTTTTAAGGGGAAACAAATACAACTTTTTAAGTATAAAATAACTATTGAAATTTAAAATTTTAGAGCTGTAGCACAGAGATAGATTAAAGTCTAAAATTAGATTTTGAACCTAATTATTTTTAGTTAGATAAAAACCCTGCTATATTGGGTAATATTTACACATAAGGTATGAGTCAAAGAAGAAATAAACATGAAAATTAAAATAGGCTTAAAATTAAATAAGACATTAAAACTTATAGAATGCAGTAGCAATAATATAAGTAAAGTTATACTTTTATATGCTTGAAGAGAAAAAAAGCTAAACTCTTAAGTTAAAGATATATCTTAGAGGAGCAAGGCCCTGGAACTGTAGGCCTGGGACTCGCCCAGGCCTGCCTGGCATTCCAGAGGCTCTGAAATCCTTGCAGCCAGACTCAGGGTTCAGATGGTGCCACACTCCGGGGTACGCTCCACCTAGCTGCCTGGGTCCAGGAGGTCTTGGCCCCCACCCAGTAAGGTGGAGGCTCCACCAGCACAACCCAGGAATGCACCCTCGCTAGCTGCACACAGGATCCAGCTCTACCTGGTCCCGCAACTCAGCACAACCCACCAGGGGAATGCCTGGCTAGCCTCACAGGACACAGAGGTACTGAGCCCAGCCAAGCTCAGGACACCAGAGCTGCTCATCAGGGACTGGGCAGCATAGCTGCAGGGCCTTGGAGAGCTTGGGCTCTGCCCCTCAGAGTACAGGGCTGGAGCTCCATTGTTCAGTGGAGCAGCAGGCGTGGTAGGTCCTAGAGGTTGCGGGCCTGGCCAGCCATGAGCAAGGCCCCAGCACTGTAGGTGCAGTGGGTCCTAGAGGTTGTAGGCCTAGGACTCACCTGGGCTTGCCTGGCACTACAGAGGCTCTGAACTACTTGTAGCCAGACTCAGGGTCCTGGTGGCACCATACTCCAGGGTACACTCCACCTAGCTGCCTGGGTCTGGGAGGTCTCGGCCCACATACAGAAAGGCAGAGGCTTCAGCAGCACACTCCAGGAGTGTGCCCTCACTAGCTGTGCAGAGGATCCAGCACTACCTGGTCCCGTGACTAAGCACAACCCACCAGGGGAACGCCCGGTCAGCCTCACAGGACACAGAGCCACACACGTCCCAGAAGAAAATGACAAAATGAAAGACCAAGAGGCAGTCTCAATCCCCCAGTCAACTGAGAACAAACCCAAGGGACACTGAAATGGAAGACAGTGGGAGTCACACAACTGAACTTTCTGAAATGATAGAAAATGCAGTAAAGTCACAGCTTGATGAAGCTATAGAGAAACTCAAATCAGAAATAATCTCTCAGCTAAGAAATGAAATGACAATCATTATTAAAGAAATGTTGTATCTAAAGAAGAGCAAGATAAAAAAATAGAAGAACTTAAGAAAATGATTGAAACTTTGAATGAACAATACAAGACACAAACAGAATGCATTTAACAGATGCAAAGGGAAATGCAGGAAATGAAAAATTCATTGGAAAGTTTGAAAAACCACTTGAATGAAGCTGAAGATAGAATCTCAGATCTTGAAGACAGCATGGGAGTTTATGGCCATGAAAGAAAAGATCTCTTAAAAAGTAAGAGAACCAAGGAACCAAGAAACAACAATTCAACAGCTGCAAGATGATGCCAAGAGAAATAACACAAGATTAATAGGCATAAGTGAAAAAGCAGGGGTCAATACTAATGACCTGCGAAGACTATTCACAGAAATAATAGCAGAAAACTTACCAAACATGGGGAGAGAATCTGAAATACAGGTAACTGAGGCATACAGAACCCCAACTAACCATAACCAAAATAAATCTTCACCCAGACATATAATAATAAGGGTATCAGAAATACAGCACAAGAACAAAATACTAAAAGCTGTCAGAGAAAAGAAACAGATCACCTATGAAGGAAAGCCTATCAGAATCACGGCAGACTTCTCAACACAAACCTGTAAGTTAAGAAGAGTTTGGAGTGAAGTATTTCAAATCCTGAAAGAAAACAGCTTTCAACCCAGATTGATGTACTCTGCACAACTATCCTTAAAAATTGATGGAGAAATAAGATATTTTCATGACAAAGAACAACTGAAGAAATTTGTGGCCATCAAACCAACACTACAAAGAGTACTGAAAGACACTCCAGAAAGAGACAAAGATAGCTACACTCTTAAGAACAACAACAAAAGGAAACCACTAAGCAGGACAAATAATTAAACAGAAAATGGAGAAAACCAACAGCAGAAAGATATGACAGGGATGAGCCGGTACATATCAGTTATATCAATCAATGTAAATGGTCTCAAATCACCAATAAAAAGAAACAGACTAGCACAGTGGGTTAAGAAACAAAACCCAACAATATGCTATGTACAAGAAACACATTTCACTCAAAAGGAAATTCACAGACTAAAAATCAAAGGCTAGAAAACAATACTCCATGCAAAAGGAACCCAGAAAAAAGCAAGGGTAGCTATTATGCTTGCAGACAATATGAACTTCTAACTGAAAATGATCAAAAGAGATGAAGAAGGTCACTACATACTTGCTAGGGGAAAACTTCAAAAGCAAGAGATTACAATCATAAATATATATGCACCGAATATGGGAGCACCCATCTATGTAAGACAATTCTTAATAGACATGAAAAACCAAATAAACAATAATACAGTTATAACAGGGAACCTTAACACCACACTGTCACAGAGAGACAGATCAACCAAACAAAAAATCAGCAAAGAAATAGCAGAACTGAATCAAATTTGTGAACAAATGGAACTAGAAGATGTGTACCAAGTATTCCACCCATCAACATCAGAATACACATTCTTCTCAGCTGCACATGGGTCATTCTCTAAAATAGATCATCTACTGGTCCACAAAACATGCTTAAGTGAATGCAAAGGAACTGAAATAATTCCATGCATATTATCTGACTATAGCACCATAAAAATGGAAATGAATGACAAAAAAACCTACAATAACTGCATAAAGTTATGGAAATTAAATAATATCTTAAATAAGCAATGGGTCACAGAAAACGTTAAAGAAGAAATTAAACAATATCTACAATTGAATGAAAATGCAAATACAAATTACCAGAACCTGTGGGACACAATGAAAGCAGTTCTCAAAGGGAAATTTATAGCACTAAACTCTCACATCAAAAAAATGGAAAGAACACACATAAACAATCTAATGCTGCACCTCAAACTTCTAGAAAAAGAAGAGCAAGTCAAATCCAAAGCCCAAAGAGGGGTGGAAATTCTTAAGATTTGAGCAGAAATTAATACACTTGAAACTAAGAAAACAATACAAAGAATTAATGAGTCAAAGAGTTGGTTCTTTGAAAGAGTAAATAAAACTGATAAACCCCTAGCCAACCTTATCAAAAAGAGGAAAGGAAAAACTCAGATTCGTGCAATAAGAATGAAAAGGGTAAAATCACTACAGACCCTGCAGAAATACAGAAGATCATCAACACCTACTTCAAAAACCTTTACTTACATAGATTCCATAACACAGAAGAAATGGACAGATTCCTAGAAACCTATGAATTACCAAAGCTGAATCAAGAAGATATAAAGTTACTGAATAACCCAATTTCAGGTAATGAAATTGAAAATGTAATTATGACCCTACCAACAAAGAAAAGCCCGGGCCCTGATGGATTCACTGCTGAATTCTACAAGAAATTTAGGGAAGATTCAATGCCAACACTCCTCAAACGCTTCAATGAAACTGAAAGCGAAGTAAGTATCCCTAATTCATTCCTGGAAACAAGTATTACCCTAATACCAAAGCCAGAGAAAGACCCAACCAAAAAAGAAAATTACAGGCCAATCTATGTAATGAACATAGATGCAAAAATCCTCAATAAAATACTGGCAAATAGAATACAGCAAGTTATCAGAAAGATTATACACCATGATCAAGTGGGATTCATCCCAGGAATGCAGGGATGGTTCAACATATGCAAATCAATAAACATAATACACCATATCAACAGGGCCAAGGACAAGAACCACATGATCATTTCAATAGATGCAGAAAAAGCTTTTGACAAAATCCAACACCCATTCATGATTAAAAAAAAAAAGAAAAGAAAAGAAAACCCTACAGAAAATCAGAATAGATGGTCTCTACCTCAACCTGGTAAAAGCCATATATCATAAACCAACAGCCAACATCTTACTAAATGGACAAAAACTGAAAACTTTCAACCTAAAATCAGGAACAAGGCAAGGATGTCCATTATCACCACTCCTATTCAATATAGTTCTGGAAATACTAGCCTGAGCAATTAGACAAGAAAAAGAAATAAAGGGAATAAGGATAGGAAAGGAAAAATTGAAATTATCATTATTTGCAGACGATATGATACTCTACATAGAAGACCCCCAAAAATCCATTAGAAAACTTCTAGAAGTAATAATCAAATTCAGTACGGTTGCTGGATACAAGGTGAACACTCAAAAATCAATAGCATTCCTGTACACAAATAACAAAGTCACTGAGAGAGAAATAAGGGAAACCACACCCTTCACTATAACATCCAAAAAAATGAAATACTTAGGAATCAATCTAACAAAGGAAGTAAAAGATCTATATAGCAAAAATTACATTCCTCTGATGAAGGAAATCAAAGAAGATTTCAGAAAATGGAAAGATATTCACTGTTCATGGATAGGAAGAACAAACATTGTGAAAATGGCCATTCTCCCAAAATTATTATACAGATTTAATGCAATCCAAATCAAAATACCACTTGCCTACCTCACAGAGCTAGAGAAAGCATTCCTGAAATTCATCTGAAACCAGAAAAGACCTAGAATAGCAAAGGCAATTCTGGGCAACAAAGGGAAGGCACGAGGCATCACATCCCGACTTGAAACTATACTACAAAGCTACTGTGATAAAATCAGCATGGTAGTGGAATCAAAACAGACCTGAAGATCAATGGAATAGATTAGAAGATACAGCCACAACTACAAACACACTTAGCCACCTCATCTTTGACAAGGGGGTCAGACATGTACATTGGAAGAAAGATAGCCTCTTTAACAAATGGTGCTGGAAAAACTGGCTTTCTGTAAACTAAAACCAGATCTGTGTCTATCACCATGCACTTAAATAAATTCAAAATGGATCAAAGATCTGAATATTAAAACAGACACTAAACTTACTAGAAGACAGAGTAGGTAAAAATCTTGATGACATAGGAGTAGGCAGAGAGTTCATGAACAAAAATCAAATTGCACGGGAAACACTTCCCAGAATCAACAACTGAGATCTCATCTCACTAAACAGTTTTTGCATGTCAAAGGAAATCTCCAGCGAGTGAAAAGAAAACCCACAAACTGGAAAAATATCTTAGCCAATTGTCCATCAGACAAAGGATTTCTATCTAAAACACATAAAGAATTAAAAGAAATCAGGCCCCTAAAATTCAAAGACCCAATCCAAAAATGGGCATCTGAGATGAATACACACTTCTCAGAGAAAGAAATACAAATGGCAAATAAATACATGAAAAAATGTTCAGCATCAATGGTCATTCGGGAAATGCAAATTAAAACAACACTGAGATTCCATCTCACTCCAGAAAGAATGGCCAAGATTAAAAAATCAACCAACAACAAATGCTGGACGGGCTGTGGGGAAAAAGGAACTCTTCTCCGCTATTGGTGGGGGTGTAGACTGGTGCAACCACTGTGGAAATCAGTGTGGAGATTCCTCAAGAAGCTAGGATTAGAGATCCCATTCAACCCAGCTATCCCACTTCTGGGCATTTTCCCAGAACAATGGAAAACATCATACCACAGTGATATTTGTGCACCCATGTTTATAGCAACCCAATTTGTAATAGCCAGATCTTGGAAACAACCCAAGTGCCCACCAATCAATGAATGGATAAAAAGATATGGTATTTTTATACAATGGAGTACTACTCTGCTATTAAGAAAGATTGCATTGAGACTTTTATAAGTAAATAGACACGACTTGAGACCGTATTCATAAGTGAGATAAATCAAACCCACATGTGTAAGTACCATATTGTCTCCTTAGTGTAAGAAACTGAAAAAGTATATATGATTCAAAAGCTATAATAAATCCTATGTAAGGGTAAAAAACAGCTCAAAGAGCAAAAGTAATTGGGAAGGGAAACGGGGGAAAGAGAGAAGGGAAAAGGAAAAGATATAAATCTGTATATATGTATATGTAAGATGACTAAAACAAACATACTGCTAAATGTATTAGCTATTGAGAAAGAACAGTTAATACTCTTATGATTAGATCAATTTTACAAGTCTATATCTGTTAATGTAAACAACCATTTTGAAGATAATGATACACAATATTGCAACCATTGTTAAGTTTCTATCATCTTGTTTTGTAAACCTGTAATGTTACTGTTGTGCATCTACTCTAGTCATTTGTTTGTCTCTTTTGCTTTTTGTCTTTCTTATGTGTCTTTTTTTCTCTTAAATAAAAAAAGATATATCTTAGAAAACAATAAAACAGTGTAGTTTTTCTAGATAAGACTTTCTAGAATTTAACAAACACAAGTTGATGATTTTTGAAGTATTTCTTTAGAGTATCATGGAAACTCTTATAAGACAGAGTGACAGATTATCAGTTGAACTCAAAAGAATCAAAGATCTTAAACTGGGGGTAGTAGTCCACACCTGCAAGCAATATCAGCACTTTGGAAGGTGAGGCAGGTGGATCACAAGTTCGAGGCCAGCCTGCACTACAAAGTAAGTTCAAGATCAGTCTAGGTTGCATAAAGAGACACTGTAACTGAAGTGAATAGACAGAAGAAATACAGATAGCCATAACCAATGAAAAATGTTCAACATTTCTGACTATTAGAGAAATGTAAATTAAAACAACACTGAGTTTTTTTCTCACTACAGAAAGAATGATTATATGAGGCTATGAGAAAGGAGAAATGTTTCCACACTGTTGGTGGAAATATAAACTAGTACAATCACTATGGAAGTCAGTATGGAAATTCCTCAAAAAACTAAAATTAGAAATTCTATTTGACCTAGATATTTGCCTTCTAGCTACCTTCCTCAAAGAGTTAAAAACATCATACTATAGTGATGCATGCATGGCCATGTTTATAGTAGCAAAATTCATGATAGCTTAATCTTGGAAGCAACCATATATCCGTCAACAGATGAATGGATAAAGACATTATGGTATTTATACACAGTGGACAACTACTCTGCCATAAAGAAGGATAAACTTGAGTAATCTGTAGGAAAATGGATGTACCTTGAGATCATAATGTTAAGTGAAATAAATCACACACACAAGCTTAAATATCAGATGGTTTCCCTCATAGGAGAAATCCAAAATATAAATAAAGTGGAAAATAAAAGACAGATAATAAGAAATAGGAGATAGATCTTTTGCAAAAAAAGAGAGGGACCAAGAGATGGAGGGAGATGGAGGGAGAGGTGGGGCAAGAAGATGAAAAAAGAATTAACATGTATTGTACACCAACTCACCATGAAGATTATAATTATTATGTACTGAAAACATGTACTAATAAAAATTTAATAAAAAATGAATCAGAATTTGTTAGTGTTTGATTTCTTGATGATAATAACCATTCTTTATGGGGTGAGATGGAATCTCAATGTTGTTTTAATTTGCAGTTCTCGAATGACTAGTGATATTGATTTTTGAGGAGGGGTCTTTGGGACAGAGTCTTGCTATGCAGTTCAGTCTGGCCTTGGGCTCACTTTGTAGCCCAGGCTGGTCTTGAACTCACAACGATCCTCCTGCCTCAGCCTCCCGAGTGCTGGAATTATAGGCATGTACCACCACGCCTGGCTGTGATGTTGAATATTTTTTTCATGTGTTTATTTGTCATTTTTAATTCTTCATCTGAGAGTTACGTATTCATCTCAGATGCCCATTTTTGGTTTGGGTCTTTGACTTTGGGGGGGGTCTGATTTTTTTCAGTTCTTTATATGTTCTACTTAAATATAAGTTCTTTGTCTGAGGGGCAATTGGTTATTTTTTCCCACTCTGTGGATTGTCTCGTCACTCTGATGGTTATTTCTTTTGCTGTGCAAAAGCTTTTTAATAAGGTGAGTTCCCATTTGTTGATTCTTTGTAATACTTCCTTTGCAGCTAGTTTTTCTTGTGTTCATTGAAAAGAAAGGTTTGTGCTAATATTGTTTGGACAAGATATCATGCCTAGCCAGGGATTTAGCTCAACAGCACAAGCACCTGCCTGGCAAGTGTGAAGTCATGAGTTCAATCCCTGGTACAAAAGAAAAAAAAATCATGCCTATATCTTGTACTCTGAATAACTACTACTAAGACAATATGCTATGTATTAATTATTGCAGCTCTACTACTAACCTGCTTTGAAACTGTATATTATTTTTTTCTTTAAAATAAAATTTTAGCCGGGCGTGGTGGCGCACGCCTTTAATCCCAGCACTCAGGAGGCTGAGGTAGGTGGAGCGTTGTGAGTTCGAGGCCGGCTTGGGCTACAACGCGAGCGCAAGGCCGGCCTGAGCTACATAGTGCGACCCTGCCTCAAAAAACCAGGGCTGGGGAGTTTGGCTCAGCGGCTTAAGCGCCAGCCCTGGCAGGCGCAAGGTTGTGAGTTCAATCCCCAGTGCCACAAAAAAAAAAATAAAATAAAATAATTTTAAAAAATGAATCAGAGATTTTATGCCTTACTTAGTATCAACCTTTACTCATAATTCAAGGGTAAAGTAACCATAAAAGCAGGTAAATCATGGATAAGTCCTTAGAACCACTACAGCTCCCTAACCCTTCTTTTTCTCCTCCCAACACCACTTCAGTTCTGACCCTTTGAAAATAAAAGCAACTCTCATATTGCATTATGGTAAACAACACCACTTCAGAATGAGCAGATAATAACATGAATAGCTTGTCTAGAAAACACCCACACAGCCCTAGAGCATTCAGCAAACTGCTTAAGCCTTGAGTCCACTCTGGGTAGTAGCATGAGTATGCCTGGAGCATGTGCCTCAAGCAAGGACTCCTGTACACATGTACCTAACTTGAGCTACAAATTAATAACAAATGCTGTGCTTGCCATCTTTACTCATTCAGCATGCATTTATTGAGCATTTAAAGCCAACAAGAGTTTGGTCGTCACTGAATTGTGCAGCCTGTCTGATTATACTGCAGCTCTTCCATCCCAGTGGTAGTTTTCAGTGGTAATAGCCAAGAGTTGTTAGACATAATCCAGAAGTGATTAGCTACTTATTTTCATTTTGCAGAACAGTCATTCAGTGTTCATTCAGGCACTAATGCTTTTTAAAACCAAATGGGAACTGTATTGAGTAAAATACGCTTGCGTTAGGAATAACTTGCTATTCAAAGCAATGTTTGAGATGTATGCAAAAAAAAAAATCATTGGCAGAGTATTTCTTGTGCTTTTTTAAAAGCATGATTTTCTCTTATTCTTTCTCTTCAAATTGATATTAATACACTTAACCTAAGAAGAAAGATAAGAAAATATGATTTGGGTAATGCAGCTCAAAAGAGGAGTTTTACATATGATCAGAAGACATGAGAAAAGAAGGTTCTTATCTAGCCTCGCTGTTTCTATTTTTTACCTAGAAGACTTTACAGCAAGTTGAAGTCATCTGAACCTGAATACAGATGTAATATGAATACTAAACATGAATACTGAGGTAAGAAAAATAGTACTATTAACCTGTAATTAACAGCAGTGATGAATAATTTTAATTGATCCAACCATATATTTTTGAATGTTTTTAAATGCTTTCTCTTTTTATCAAATATATATATATATATATATATATATATATATATACATATGTATCTCCAAGTCGAAATTAAACAAGACCCCATTTGACCCAGGATCCAGAAATGAAGAAGAAAACTGGGAATCTAACATCCAAGTGGTAATTAAAGTGGTAGACATTGCCAATAAATTACAATCACAATGTAGATGGAACTGATTAAGAGCCACAGTCAAAGGTCAAGTTGAGAGTTTAGAAAACAAACACAATCAGATAGGGAAACAAATTGAAATTAGGAACAGCAAAAAGAAAACTGGATCATGAAGCACTAAGCATTTTGCCAATCCAGAGATTTATAAAGAACTTTATTTTGTGACTCAAAAGTTTTCAAGTCTGGTCTTAAACCCCTGTAGCTTTATCAGATCCTCCTTTGAAGAGACCAGTCCAAAGCTAAAGTTAGTCAGAAAAGCATAACTTAACACTTACAAAACTATGGTCTAAGAATGAAATTAGCCAATGTAGAACTAAGAACCTTATTGTAATGCAAACCCTTGAGCTTGTCTGCAAAACGATCAATACAACTAAACAAACCAGCCATCTCCACATCCTAGTTCATCCACAATGATTATTCAGAAAATAAAATAAAATAAAATAAAATAAAATAAAATAAAATAAGTGAGTTAGTGGGGGCTATTTTGGTTCCAAGTAACAAAAACTCAATCCAAAGGAAGGAGAGGAAGAGGCAGACATGGATGGAAATGTCTGTCTCCTGGAACTAAGTCAGAACTACAGAACTACTTGGATCTTACTAATCACTCAATGCATGGATACATAAATACACCACCAGTATTCTCTTGTGTCTGTGTCATTCTTCTTTCTTAGTGTGTACCAGTGTGAAGGAAGGCATGGTCAGTTTTCCCATAGCATTTAAGGCTCTAGCCCTCAGAGACCAGCTTGTTGCCTCCTCTGATCCCATCTGAACTACATGGAGAAGGAACTTTATGGCCCAGATTCAGTCAGACTCCCAAATTTAGGCCAGTCAATTATGGCCAAGATGAAAGGCTGCTTTGCTTGAATGTGGGTCAAGTGCCCAAATTCACACTGGTCAACTGCAAAGGGATGAACTTATGAAAGAAAATGGCTTCTCTGGCAGGAACCACATGACAGAGTTGGGAGTTGCCATTCCCAGAAAAATCAGATATGAAACATGTAAATAGAAAGTATCTACCATGGAAAGTAAATTGTCTACATATCACTCATATTACACTAATTGGGCCAATAGTTCAACATTTAGACTATTAATTCCTAGACAAAATAAAGACCAACTGTCAAATCTGGATTTTTCTAGTTCTGATTCTCATCTATACAGTTTGACAAATCAAGTTGATTTGAGCTCATTTACTTACAAACTTTGGCTGGCATCCAGTGTCACTGGTTTGCAACCATGGGTCCCAAGAAGCTCATTACATCTGCAATCTGTGGCTTTCTATGGCTAACAATTAGCTCCCAGATACAATGCAAATTGCCATTTCCACTCTGGTCATGGTTACCATGGGGATCACCTTATGGTTCTTTGTAGGAACTAACTGCAGTGCTTTTGCTAATGGCCCATGGCCTTGACTCTTGGGAGACTAAAAGCACTAAGAAATGAAAGCACCTGTATGTGAAATTCCTCTCCTTCCCTAGGAACTTGAGTATCAGTGAAGAACAGCAAGGGACAGAGGAGAATAAAGTGTGAAAAGTGCTCCCAACATACTTGTTATTCTCTCAGTGGAGCTTAAATGTCTTTATAAATTTACAAAAAATAGGAATCACCTATGGTCACAGTAGGGGAAAAAAACAGAAATGTTAGTTAAATTTCAATTAGAAAAGAGGAATACATTTAAGAGATCTATTGTGCAGCATGGTGCCTATAGTTAATAACAAGGTATTATGTTCTTGAAAATCACTGAGAGTAGATTTTAACTGTTTCATTACAAAAATTAAGTATGTGATATAACACATATTAATTAATTCGATTTAGCTATTCCACAATGTATATATATTTTTAAACATATGCCCTTTATTTGTTAATTAAAAATATCTTTTAAAGTACAAAGAAGCACAGGCATGCAGGCTTAGAATCAAGGACAACCCTCCCACTCCCGCATAAGCAACCTGCTGGTTCGGAGGACTGGCTAAGTTGATAGCAACTAAGGTACATAAAGCAACTAAATGCTTGTATCATTTGGTTGATTTTGCAGGCCTCAGGTTGGCAACCTGAGCATCTCTTTGGAAGATGACAGTAGGCAATGTAGCAAATGTGGGGGAGTCTCTTCTCTCTTGTCTTCGAGGCCCAATATAGTTTTCACTGTTTTGTTTTACTCTGATCATTATTTTTTTATTTTATTTTATCTTTTGCTTTATTTTATATTCTGTTTTTATTGGTTTTATTCTGTTTTGTTTTTGGTTCAATTCTACTATACCTGTTGGAATGGTCAGCTATTCTGAAGACAACAAGATATACCGTAGTAGCTATTGTTCTCATAATATCTTTCTTCGAAGTCTGTACCAGTTCTGCTGCTTTATTTTGATTGACTTTGTTCTGTTATGTTCTGTTGGATTTTACTATCTTAATAAAATAAAATAAAATAAAATAAAATAAAATAAAATAAAATACAAAGAAAGTCCATTAAGCTTGAAATCAGGAGATCTGGATTCTACATTCACCTTAGTCACCAACTCTTTTGATAATTTTTTCTGTTCACAACTTAAAAAATAACTTGGCCCTTACATGAAAATAGTTAGTAAATTTCTCATTTTCTGGTTTTGAAGGTCCATAATGCTTTCATTCTTTTGTTTTGATTGGTTTTATACTATTTTGTTTTCTTTGTGTGTGAAGGTATGGATAATTATTTTGAAGAAAACAAGAGATATTATGTTGATTCCCTTTGAAGTCCTGTTGCTTGCATTGTTCTGTTCTGATCTCCTTTGTTCTGTTTTGTTTTGTTTCATTTTCTTTAAAATAAAAAGAAAAAAAGAAAAGAAAAAAGAAAATAGTAAAAATTTTTGGATGAAAGATAAAAAAAATAGCAAGACAGAAAGTGAAATATGGTACAACTCACAGAACCAGAGGCAAGACAGGTCCAAAAGCCAAAATTATAGATGAAGTTAGGAGTCTGAAGCAAGACAAGCAATCAGGCTCAGAGCCGAGAGTTCAAAGAGCAAATCCAGATAGAATAAGAAGAAATGATGACATGGTATTAGGGCATCAAAGAAATCCAAAGCAGAAATCTTGTCTGAGCCATATTCTAATAGAGTAGAATATAACTATTCCAAGTCAGCAAATAATGGGTCAAAAGCCAATGAAAAGATTAGGAAATTAAGAGACATCAAGAAGAAAATCAAACCAGATGTGGTGGCACACACCTGTAATCCTAGCACTCAGGAGGCTGAGGCAGGAGGATTGCCCCAAGTTCAATCCCAGCCTGGGCTATATAATGAGTTCAAAGCCAGCATGAACTAAAACTACATAGTGAGACCCTGACTTGAAAAATAACCAAAAAAGTAAAGAAAAGAAAATCTCAGTAGCTTCTCCCATAAACCATGTGTCTCAGGCTGCTCCTATCACAAGCTACAATGGAAGTTGTGAAAAATGTCAGATGGAAATGTCCATTTCCTTTCCTGATAGAGGTTTCCAGGAACTAAAAGAACAATGCAAGAATAAAAGATCAGTCTCAAACCTACAGAGTCAAAGGACAAGAAGATTGTGGGTGAGATACTGAGATCTGGGGGCTTGTTTTACACCTCATGTTTGTGGCTATTGAGGTCCCTTGAGCAGGAGCTCTGTAGGTATGCCCTTTCCTCACTCTGCATTCTGTGCCCAGGCACAGCTCTGTTTTCTCAGAGCATAAGAAGAATGGGATTCTTATGCCAACTCTGCTGCTAACTTGCTTTGGAGCAAGGCTAAATCACAAAAATATTAAAGCTCTCAGCCCTCTCTCCTATCATGTGGATTTAATCTTTCCTCCCCTGCCTCTTTCACAGGATGCTGGGAGGAGTCAATAAACTAATACTTGCAAAATCACTTTGAAATATGGGCTTGATGGTGACAAGCCAGCACTCAGCAAGATGGATATTTCATTGGAATCAGGGCTTCAGATTTAGTCTGGCTTCCTCAGCCATTTCCGTGTCAATCAGCTGTCACTGCTCCTTCTCCTCAAGCCATGTAAATTTTAAAAGCCTGCACAAGCTCATCCAGAATTCACATACCCAAGCTTCAAACAGACAAGGACAATCTGAAATTGGAAATACAGGAAGATGGCAGGAGGTACTGCTCCCTGTAAAAAATGAGCATTATAGAAACAGCCTCGCTTCTTCCAAGGATGCCTGATGTTTGTGGGTGATTTGTAACACTTTCGCTGAAAAGTCCTCATCTCCATGAACACATTTTGAAGATAGAAATCAATCTTACAATATAACAGGAAGAAAAAAAATTTTAGGAGAAACGAAGAAAAAAGCTACCTAATTCTAGAATCCTTTCTATTAAATAAATGAGCTCCAGAGAGGTAAAGCTGTATCCACATTTTTCCCTCACTCTTGCCATTTACTTAGCAGCTGCAAGAGGGAAGATTGAAGACAGAGATTGTTAGCCAGCCCGACCAGATTTCCATCTCAGTAATTTAGCCTGGATGTTGAGAGAGAAAATTTTTGTCATATTACTCAGGGATCTATTCATTTCATCCTTGGCTTTTGGTACTAAGTGAGTATTTGCTTACATTATACAAACAATTAAAACACTCACAGAACCATTTAAAATTACACATATGACTGTATTACTGCACAAGGAAAGTTGCAACTGTCCACAGGGATGGCGAACCTTTTAGAGCTTTCCATGATAACAAAAGACCAGCTGTGGCACACATGCCATAGGTTCACCACTGCAGCCTTAGAGAAGCTTATATAAAGACAGCAACATACAGAGGTTTGATTTAACAACAAAAGATGAATTCTACTTATCAGACCATCAGACTGTGGAGAATAATGTTACTATGAGACATACTCAAGCCCTCAAAGTTGAAAATCATCATAGAACGCATTACCAGGTAAAGCCAGCAAGATGGAGGGAAGGA
The DNA here is from genome assembly GCA_004363535.1 of Dasyprocta punctata. NCBI lineage: Eukaryota > Metazoa > Chordata > Mammalia > Rodentia > Dasyproctidae > Dasyprocta > Dasyprocta punctata. The sequence continues at coordinate 42,242 of RJWM01005718.1, forward strand.
GATAAATGGGGTTTTAAGAAGTACTTCCACAGAGAAAAGTCCAAAGCTAATATCCACTCCAGCATGTTTATACACTGAAAATTCCCTCTTTTCTAGCTAGGATGACAATAGACTTTTATAGTGTTCTGTTATGGAGAGTTACAGAATGGTTGCCAAAGCTACTTGAAATGTTTCATTCTGAAAAGAAGGAAGCGTAAGCTCCCGCAAAGTGTTGCTTGCCTCCCTATCCTTTCCTCCACCTCATTTTCCGTCCCACTCCAGAGAAATCATGTGAGTAAATTAGTTACACTCTTTCTCAGTGCCTTTCTGACCCTTTCTATGTCCTAGGAGCTTCTCTCTTGAAAAAAAGTCAATATACAACTGGTCTAGGAGAAATGTCCTTTGAGAGCTCGCCATGGATTAGTACTCAGTAAAAGTCCAAAGAGCAGCTGACTAGGAAAGGTCAAAGCTGGGAAGCAGCACACTTGACTGTCTTCCCCTGATACACCCAAAAGGCTGGAAACACAAGAGGGAGCCTGGCCCGAGGGGATTGCCTGGCCACAGGCTTTAACTACCAAGAAGAAAAAGTGAGAAGATGGGGTGTCTCTAAAATGCATTCAAGAAAGAGGGAGGCAGCAGAGACTGAATGTGAAGAGGGGAGCATAATGCAGAAATGCTGTGGTGACATCAAGGAAATAGAAGACATCGCAGAGCTGAATGAGAACACCCAGAATCACAGACAAAGCACATCAGACTTGAAACTCATGAACAGCCTCAAAACCTGACAAAACACTAAGACTGTAAGACAATAAATATCTCGCTAAACCTTACCACAGCCCTTTAAATTCTGCATTCCAATTTGATAACTTCCAAGAGTCAAAGACAAAGCAAGATTACTCAACCTGACTGTTTTCAGTATAATGAGCTGAATCTCTGTCTGGTCAATGCAGATTCAAAAGTAAATTGAATCCATTGCTACAAACATTTCAAGTCAGATCTGATGGATTCAGAAACTGAAAAATGTTTTATACATGAGAAAAGAGATCACAATTTTACCCATACCTTTTTCAAGAGCCTTTGCTAGTAGTATAAGTAAGAACTTCAAGTGGAAATTAACTGTATTATCTACAAGGTTCCTAGTCAAGAAGACTTTTCAATAAGGCATTATGAAAGGCACTTGAAAGAATTTGAGATTAATGTATGACACTAGTGAGCTCTACACTTTAAAATTATTCCTCTCACACTTAACAAAGATTTTTTTTGGTTTTTTTTGTACTGGGGTCGAACTCACAACCTTGTCCTTGCCAAGCAGATGCTTGTGCCACTGAGTTAAACCACCGGCCCTATAGTAAATATTCTTTAACCAGTCCAAAGGTCAAGAATAAATATGGGAAAAAGTAAGATGGCTGAGTGAGAAAAAAATATATTCCCCAGGATCCAGCAAGCACATGCAGTGGACTCTATCAGGACTGTGGTAAAAGGATTTCTAAGTGGAGAATCTCAGACCAAAGGCCTAACATAAATAGTTGAACTTAACACAGACACTATATTTGAATTTCTGCATAGTGTTAATAGCAATCTGAATTAATTGACCCTATCCAAAATCCTCAAGTTGCCCAATGGCAGCAGACTGAAGTCAAGTTGTCCTGAAGAAAGAATATAAGCTTTGGACCTTGGTCCAAATCCCAACTCCATCCACAGGTAAGTTGTTTCACTCTCCAAGTCTGATCCCTTCTGTTGGTGTGGATATCAATGGCCCTATGTGAATGGCTAGGATGATTAAATAATGAGGTAAAAAAAAAAAAAGATATGCATATCCCTTAACACAAGGTTTAGCACTTATTAGTTCTCTTATATTTCTAATACCAATTTTGGGACTGTATATATGGAAGGCAGATAAAGCTCTCGATATTTAATGAAAAGAATACTGAACTAAGAATCGTGACCAGCTTCCTCATTAACTAGCTCTTCTATGACCTAAAGCAGTGATGGATGAGTGCCCGAACTGCAACCCAAAACTCACTTACTTATTGTAAAGGGCCAACACTGCAATTAAACCTGAATACTGATGTTTTAGTTTAGAAAAAAGCAACTCATACATTAATATTTTTTGTCTTAAAACAAAAACAAATAACATGTCTGCCATAAGGTCACCACTACTGACCTAGGGCAAGTCAGTTCACTTCACAACACAAGTAAAATGGATAAGGCAATCTCTGAGATGTCCTCAATCAATAGGGGAACTCAGATTCAAATACAGGATAGATGAAGATTCTAGAAGAAAAGTATTATATGTAGGGTTACAGAGAGACATCAGCCTTGAAATATACTAGAATCACTGAATTGGATTGAAATTGTTGACCACTTCAAGACCTAAAGAGTCTGGGATCAAACAATACAACCTTGTATTATACCCCCAAATCAGTTAGGGGATGCAAGAATGGAGAGCAAGAGAAAAGAGAGAGATCATGGCTATGAGTTTCAGATGCAAGAACTTCCCACCCATCCAAGACAGACTTGAAAGCATTGAGCCACTTTAACCCTAAGGCTAATCCAGGTCAAATTCTATAATGAAGTCCCTTTTTCCCATTTTTCCGCCACATCCAGTAGACAGGGAGGATAGAAGCATTAAAGGAGAAAAAAGAAAAGTTAGCAGCCAGATTTTGTTTTATTTTTTGATACCAGGAATCAGACTCACAACCTGGAGCTTGCCAGGCAGGTGCTTATGCTGCTGAGCTGTATCCCCAGCCCGGCTAGATTTAAAGATCACTCATCACCCACATACACATAGAAACATATATTCCCCTCATGTCTGGACAGACTTACACGGCTTTGTTTCAAGTCGTAGGAGTCCCTTTCCCTATCAACCAGCCTAAACCCTGTCTGAAGTACCAGTGTCTCATTTAGGGCCACTTAGGGAGTAGCCTGAGCAACTTCTGGGGAATGAGAATACATACCTATCTGGGATGAAGATGTCATAGCCCATTCTTGCAAGTGCTTGTGCTTCAAGAATAAATATCCCTCGATGAAAACACATTTAATGACATGCTATGAGAACAAGTGACTTTACTGTGCACCTCACCACACATAAATACATACAAAACCTACCCATTAACCAACAGAAATGTCATACTAGGACTATTTCAGAATAGCATCTGAAAAGTAATGAAGTATTTTTAAAAATACTCCACAAAAGGACAATTCTTACCAGTCATCTTTAAGCATGATCTTCCTATGTGAAATACTTCAGGCTCTGCAGCCTCTTGGGATCTTCCAGGTGGCACCAGGGCCAGGTCAATCTCTCCCAAGTCCATTCTACACTGCACATACATGCTCTGCCTTCACTTCTACCCTCCTTCATGCCCATTCCACTATGTCCATGTTTCGATAGGCCAATTCCTATTCATCCTTCTATGTCAATATAAATGTCCCCTCTTCCAAGAACCCTGAAATGATACCCCAAGGCTGGCCCTTTCTGCCTGTATCTTCACGTATCTTAGCATTAGCTAGCTCTGTTGCCATCATATGTTGACTTGTCTGTGTTTTCCTCTAAACTCTGGGCTCCTTAAAGACAGAGACTGTTTCCCCAGCACTTAGCACAGCATTGGCACAGAGAAGCACACAATAAATATTTGTTGAACAAATGAATGAATGAATCTAAACCAGGTTAATGATTGAGATAAAGGACAACTAGAGTCAACTGAGAAGCAAACCAATAAGCCAGGAGAGAGAGAAGTAGAAGTGCACGGGCTTAAAAGCTGGTTCCTTTCCCTACGGTATGCAGTAAAGCAGCTGAATGACTGGAGCTCAGTGCTGCAGGATGGGGAGTGTCAGAAGGTGAAGGAAAGACTAACAGGGTGAAACCAGCTGCTCCTTAGAAGAAAGAAGGAAAGAAGGGAGCAGCCATTTTTAGAGAATAAACAGATATCCTCTTTAAGCCAGAAAATAAAAAAGCTTACAAGGTGTTATCACCACCTTCTAACAGCTAAGAAAACTGATGCTTAGAGAGGCCAATAGCATAACAAGAGAACAGTGAAGTACTGGAGCTTGATCCTGTTGATGCCAAAGTCCACACTTTTTTTTTTCTGATTGACCTCATTGCTTCTCAAGTTTCATAGATTTGGGTGTTCATTCCCACATTCTGGGAAATGAGATACTGATTGGGAAGCTGGGCACCCTGAAGTCATGGCCTTTGACATGGAGTGGTAGCACTGAATCAGTAAGTAAATTCACAGGCATTCAAACCCATTGTTTTTGGCCTGCAAAGGGATTATGCTGCCAAAGATCTTGCTATGTTTAAAAACAGCTTCAAAGAAAAGATTAAGGTTCAGAGAAGGGAATGTGAGGGGGAAAGAAAAGAACAGAGGAGTCAAGAAATAGGAGTCTCCAGATAGAATGACGAAACAAAGCTACATGAAAACATCAGAAAGAACATTCAAACCCTCACTGGAAATGTATCCCAAAAAGTGAGGTTATCTTTAACCATTGTTAACGGACCCTACCCAACTATCAGCACATACTCTCCTGACTCCAAACACACAGGTACTGCGAGTCAAGAGAAAAGCTTAAAAGAAATGAAACGCATACAATTCTCAGTCAGATGAAAAAGCTATGGGCTCAAGGCCAAATAATATTCTTAGCCTGGGTGGTGTTCACCACCCTAAATTTAGCAAACTAGTGAGCTTTTCTAAGGAGCATCTTATTCAACCTTTTGCAAGCCAGAGATTTACCTCCTAATGCACAGCTTGCTTCCCGCTGAAGCTGAACATACTGTCCTTGGCTTTGTCATCAGGGAAGAAGCAATGCCAACAAAAGCTCTGCTATTATCACCCAGCTGTATTTGTCCAAGCAGCACTTAAATGAGGTTCTTTAAGGGCACTGCCAAAAGGCCTCCCTTTCCCCAGTAAGCCAATACTCTACGCACACACACACACCTGCTCCTGATATTCTCATAGTTGCAATCCTTATCCTGCTACATCCATATTTTGTCATTAATTTCTAACTCCATAAATTGCCTTTGTGCAATTATTTGTTTGTTAGTTAGTTAGTTTGTTAGTTAGTTTGTTTGTTTGTTTAGACAACGTCTCACTATGCAGCTCAGGCTGACTTTGAATTCACTATGTAGCCCAGGCTGGTCTTAAACTCTCTGAGTACTGGGATTACAATCATGAGCTACCTTTCCTGGCTAGAAGCTACCTTGAGATAAGAAAAGCTGTATGAGAATCTCACACCTATTAGCATAACCAAGGTCTATGCAGATTCTAACATCCCTTGTCTCCTTTCATCCTGAGACAACAGCGAAAGCCCTGAGAGGCAGCACTGCAAGACTGGAGAACACAAGGCTTGACGAGTCAGATCTGGACCAAAAGCCTCACTCTCACCCACATAAGCCTCAGTCACTTCATATGAAAGATGAAGAGTTTGATATCTATTGTTGCTCAATGAATTGAAAGTGATATTATTCTTGGGTGGTTATTCACTTTAGAAACTTTTAGAACCAGAAAAACAAGAGGTTCAGTATACTACTCTGGAGCTAGAGAAACTGCGGGATAAAGTTTTAGAGAACTGTTTACTAAAGGTGGCGTCCACACCAGTGTAGGGTTGGGAACATAGCTCAGAAGTACAGTGCCTGCCTAGCAAGTGCAAGGTCCTGAGTTCAATTCCTGGTACCAAAAAACAAAAACAAAAAAGACAATGAAACTGATATCAGATCGATAGGAGGCAGAGAGACTCACAGAAGCCAAGAGAGGAAGTAGGAAAAGAACAAAACCTAGAGTGGAGACATAGTTATACTTCTCATGCTTCAAGTCATCTTGTAGTCACTTCTGACCTCCGTATCACCATTCTGGAATTTCCAACCTTGCCTCATAATTTAAAACAATAATTTTCCCTGCTGTATGGAGAAAAGGGAGAGAGTAGAAGGAGCAAGTCACTCATTAAAAATACACATCGTTATTATTCATATATTCAATACCCTTAATACTACCTGCCCCTAGCCTCATGTATAGCTCACTCAATGAAGCTCCCCTCTGGAACCCTTACTGGCTTTACTCTTCATTTCTTTCAATCTGTGGCTTTGTTTTCCCAAGACATCTGGATTTCCTCTATACCCTGGTTTTTCCTTACACTTGCTGCTGACATACACCCTTGGGTTTCACTCACGATTTGTGCTTGTCTTCCAGCTTGCCCATTTGGTTCTGGCTCAGCAATTACTTCCTCTTCTTTTACTTTTTACTTTTTTGATTACCTTTTGTTTTTTGAACAGGGTCTAACCTAGTATTTCAAGCTGGCCATGAACTCACTTGTGGCAACTATCCTGCCTCAGCCTCCTGAGTACTGGAATTACAAATGTGCTCCACCACCCAGGAACTTCTTAATGTGCCAGCTGTATCAAGCTTACCTCCCATGACCAACTCTAGATGTCTCACTTGACTCTACCCTTTTATCCTGTGCCTTTATTCTGCTCTTCTACTCCTACTCAACCTATATCCAGTCTCTTTCTGTTACTTTTTACTATGACATCTACATTCTGAGACCAAAAATTTACCTCTATGTCTGTCTTGTTTTGGTGTTTTCTGACATACTATTCCTAACATTAAATGCAACATACAGAATAAGATGAAACAAAGAAAGACTTAGAAGATCATAATGGCTTAACATTTTTTTAAATAGATATCTGCTAAATTATGGAATCAAACTACAATAAACAGAATTATTATCTGAATAGTACAAGCTCCACAGGGCAAGGTTTTAATTTTATCACTATTTTTACAGTAATTAAATCAGTGCTTAGGGCATAGTAAGTTCTCTATAAATGTAGTATAAATGAATGAAAATGAGGTTCAACAGAATTCAATTAAAAGCAGTGATTGGAAATAAAGTATTTTTTCATTTACACCCCAACAACTTAAGACTCCTCCGTATACTTTTCACATTTATATAGTGTCATAGATTATTTCCAAGACATTTCTATAATTTTAGCACCTTGGGATAAAGCATTCATCTTCTGATATCTACTCCCCTCTCAAACTTTTAAGATGTTTTTTGCTTCAAACTCTACCTAAATCGTTTGACCTCTTGAAAGTTTGTTAAGCATGATGAATAGAACTAGTCTGACACTGATCTTAAATTCTCCACTTAGAACACCATCACTTCACCTGCCTATTTAAGTGAAAGGAAAGATAGGGATTTTGAGGGAGGCTATGTGTCCTTCAATGGTACTGTAGGTAAGAGAATGATTTGTATGTTGGTAAGATAAGAGTTTTCATGAAGTATTTCTCTGGCTTTAATAGACACAACCTGGCATGGTGGCAGATTCCTATAATCCCAGCACTCAGGAGGCTGAGGCAAGAGGATCACTGTGAGTTCGAGGCCAGCCTGGGCTACAAAGTGAGTTCAAGACCAGCCGGGACTGCATAGCAAGACCCTGTCTCAAAACAAAACAAAACAAAATAAAACATCTAATAGACACAGATGCCATATCATATATATTTATGCATGAAATATATATGCAATGAACATATATTTTTCCCTGTATCTTTGGACACCTATGTTGAGTTCTGCATGTTCTTCCTGATGTGGGTAGCAATATTCTTGGTTTCTTCCTTAAGTAATTTGTCTGCTTGTATTGGCTTGATCTTGTGTCCCCCCCAAGGCCTCATGTAATTTGGATGGGGCTGAGTCTGGTGTTTGTGATTGGTTTGTTGTCTAGCGCTGGGATTGGCGATGTGAGTGCTGCACCTGCCCAGGGGTAGAGCCGACATACATAGTAAGGGCAGGAGGAACACCTCTCTCACTCTCTCTCTTGCTGGGCTCGTGTGCCTTGCTGTTTGCAGCCACCATGAATGGCTGCCCCGCCACACCACGCTGCCTTGGGGCCAACTAAGTAAGAACTGTAAAAAATAAACCTTTCCTTTCCTAATTTTGGATGTCAGGTATTCTGTCTCAGCAACGAGTAAAAAGTAAGACACTGCTTTTGATTAATTTTCATTCAAATGGTGAGTTCAGATAAAAAATTATAGCAAACCTTAAGAAGTAGCATATATCCACTCTTTTTGTAAACTCCATTAGGTAAACTGGTAATGTATTGTAGCTAGTTTCACTTCTTTTTAATTTCTACCACTAGAGTAAATAACTTACATGTCCTTTCCAGAAGATTAACAAAAAATTGATTTATTTTAGGCTGGTCTGGTGGGAGACCAGAATGTATTTCTTTAATAGGTCATATTACCATAATTTAAATTAATACTCTTCCTTTGGTTTTAATGTGACCATTTTTATCCCTCATGATCTTTGGAGAAACTTTTAAATGACTGAAATTTAAGATTTAGAAGTCCCTAAGGAAAAGAGGTGTTAAGTTTGATTAATTTTCTGTCATATTTTTGGATATATGATATTCTTCAATTGCATTTTTGTCAAGAAAAGAATCAAGAAGACTACAGGTGTTACCGCTACTCATTAGACACGCTTGGTCCTGGGATCTCTTTAGGGCTTTTGAGAAACCTTCTTCATAGAGGTATCTAAATAATTACTGTAATAAGCAATTTCCTCCTAGAACTTTCTGTCACTATAACATATCCAAGTAACTAATATATCAAAATAATGTAAGTAACTGCAGATACAAACATGGTGGGTGGGAAAACCTGGCAGTTTCTCTTCAACCTACCACCTCCCCTAATCTGGCTCAGTTTATTTCTGCAGAACTATAGATGACCACCAGGATGACTATCCTCAAAAGAAGAGCAATTATCTCCATTTTGGCTAAACCCGGCCCTGTTTCCATCTATCGATATGTACAGAGCTGGCTAAGACTTTTCCTTAACCCCTCAATTGACTTTAGGCAATGCAAATGGGTATAGCCTAGATGCTGATGTGTAGTCTTTGAAGCAGGGCACAGGTCGGTGTGACCCTGCACATAACTCCCTAGAAGTATGCGTGAGCTGGCCGAGAGAGCCACACTGTTGGCTGGGATTGAGCCTCAAGAAAGAGGCCCTGATATCTCAGAGCATAAAAAATTACACATCAAAGCTGAAGCACTGACCCAAAACATTAGATACTGCCTCAAATTGTGTAATGCAGATTATTCTTTCTGCATAGCACTCTCTCTCAGAATACTGCACAAGTGATTTCAGGCCTCTTACCTAGCCTGGTTCATGGCACTCACATACTTCCCACCACAACTACAGTCACTCATCCCTGAGCCACTCCCCTCCTCATGAATTAATAAAACCTGGGTTCAGCCCTGGGTCATGGCCTTTGTTTCAGTTAGCCATGATTCTAGCTAGACTTAGGACCCCCTTGATTCCCACAACTACAAAATGCCTTAATATCTTCTTTCTTGCCATGCATTGCACTGGAAGTGGTAGATTGGAATTCCAATAACTTTTCCATGGGATTATTAATATAAACTTCCCAGACTTAAATTTTGGTCTTAAGTCTTCTTTAACTCACTGCCTGTGAATTGAAGGGTACCAAATAGTGGTCTTCCTACTTGGCTTGAAATACAGAGATCAAAGGAACTGCAGTCCAGGAGGCCACCTAAAACAATAATTTCTGAAGATTCCTACCCATCTTATAATTTCACCCTCATTAAGGAGGCTTATAGACAAAACTCTTTTAAACAAAGGTATCTACTATCTACTGTAGTTACTTAGGAGCAATAATTAATTTAACAATTAGTTAAACAAAAGCAAATCAGAATGACTTCCCCAAGGCCACAGTTAAAAGATCTGCTATAGGTAATAGGTATGGAACTTGTGGTCCTGAGGATGATCTGAATTAGGAACAGTTGGGTCACTGAAGCTCAACAGTATGAAGCCATCTTGATTAAGGAAAAGAACCCTAGCTTAGGTCCAGCCCTTAGACAGGAGACAAAAATGAAGCAGAAATCCCAGTAATAGTGAAAGTTGATATCAGGGGCGAGGAGCACTGAAGACGGTACACAAATACATGGCTAGGGAGATTGCTCCTGAGTGGCAGAAAATACGAGGGTGTCTAACATAGGTGAACATGGATAAGAAGAGAAGAAATCAGGCTGGATGCTAGAGATCTATGCCAGCCACTGTGAAGCTCTAGGACAGATATCTGAAATGAAATGAATTTTATACTGAATCAAATTCTCAATTAATTTTATTGAGATGCTTAAGGAACCTGCTCTGTGAAACTCTTTACTCAGTTTGCATTTCCTTTCTTTATTTCACTTTTTCTTTTATTTCACATTCTCAGACCCATTAGTATCTTGAATACCCTTCAACATCCTATGCCAGATTTCCACTCAGTAAAATGCCTGTCTCTAAATCTAAAATCTAAGATAAGAAATATCCAGGTTTAGATAGCATTCTATTACACCCACCCACTTTATTTCATGTACTTCAGAAGATAGTTAAGTCAATCTACACCCTTCGATTTCCTAAACAGGAAACACCAATGATACAAGCTGAATGTGCTAACTTTAGATGTCTGTCAACTTCTCCATCAGTGCCTTTATGAAAATGAGCCTCAAAAATCAGAATAAATGGAAGAGAAAAGGTTCTTGACAGAGGAAACTTCCTTTAAATATCAGGATCAAATAATGCAGTAGTTTCAAACATGGTTCAACCATTTGTGCAAGAAAAGAATTCTGCATAGCCCTCAATTATAAAAGAAAAAAGTACTGATGCTCTGGTTTAAGTGGCTCTCAGAGACCTGTAACGTTACTGAGTTCATCTCTCCTTCATTGCCTTCCTTCCTTCATTCTTTCTTCCCTGGTAGCTGCTTCTGAAACATATCTACAGAATCATGGGACTTCACAAAGCATAACACGAAAAATACAGGCCAATAGTTAAATATACAGAGTGCAGCCGGGCGTGGTGGCGCACGCCTGTAATCCCAGCACTCAGGAGGCTGAGGTAGGCGGAGCGTTGTGAGTTCGAGACCGGCTTGGGCTACAACGCGAGCACAAGGCCGGCCTGCGCTACATAGTGCGACCCTGCCTCAAAAAACCAGGGCTGGGAGTTTGGCTCAGTGCCTTAAGCGTCTGCCCTGGCAGGCGCGAGGTTGTGAGTTCAATCCCCGGTGCCGCCAAAAAATAAATAAATAAATAAATAAATAAATAAATAAATAAATATACAGAGTGCAGAAACAAGTAGCCCTACCTTCAAATCCCAGTTTAATCGTTTATCATCTGTGTGAATGTGCACAAATTAACCTACCCTTTATTCTTCAACTATAACATGCAGATAATAATAATGACCCAAGGGCTGTTTTATAAATTATATAATATTTCTAAAATGCTTAGCATTGCCTGGCCTATAATAAGAATTTAATAAATGCCAGATGCTATTACTTTTTAAAAGATATGTTCTAAATAATCATATTAGTGTTTTCAAATAATAGAGCCAAGAATTTGTAACTGTTATCCTTAAAATCTTCTATGGTATTATTTCCCACATTGGGTCCAAAAGAACATTATTTCCACCAAATATTTCATGACTATCAAGTTTTGTGGTCAATCTATTAGAAAAATATTGTATCTAATAAAACATTCTACAGCAGCCGGGCGTGGTGGCGCACGCCTTTAATCCCAGCACTCGGGAGGCTGAGGTAGGCGGAGCGTTGTGAGTTCAAGGCCGGCTTGGGCTACAACGCGAGCGCAAGGCCGGCCTGAGCTACATAGTGCGACCCTGCCTCAAAAAACCAGGGCCGGGAGTTTGGCTCAGTGCCTTAAGCGCTTGCCCTGGCAGGCGAGAGCTTGTGAGTTCAATCCCCGGTGCCGCAAAAAAAAAAAAAAAAACATTCTACAGAATCATAATGCATAATAAGTGCCAGTGTCTGGGGCAGAAATCCATCAGCCATATAACGAAATTTCATCTTAGATCGATCTTGCAGGACAGTGAAGAATGAGAGAGACCAAGCAAGGACACTAGTTAGGAGCCATTTCACTCATCTGGGGAAAAGATAATGGTAGCCTGAACCAGATGGATGAAGAAAAAATGATCAGATTCAAAAATGTGTAGGAGAAAGGTCAAAAATGTGACAGAATCAACAATGAAACTCAGGCATCTGGTCTAGAAGGGAATCAGTAGCGGTTCATCAAGGAAAATGGAATGTAAGAGCAGGACTAGATTAAGAAAAGATGAGTTGCATTTTGTACTAGTGACTTTGAGATACATATTTTCCAGACACTTTTCATTGCAAGTGACAAACCCCATTCAAACTAACCAGAAAAATGAGAGGGTATAATTCAGCGATGGCAAAACTTTTTGAGCTTTCAATGATAAAAACAGCCCGCTGTGGCATGCATACCATAGGTTCACCACTGGTGTAGGTGTACTAGCTCATATAACTGAGAAGCTGGCTGCCTTGTTCTTGGGAATAACTCACACTTGAGACCTGAATTCTTCTCTCCAGGATTCTGCTTTATGCCTATTTCCTTGTATCTGCCTAGGAAGTGGCTCCAATGTCTCCTAGTGGAGCTGGACTGCAGCTCCTCTGATTTAAACCATAACAGCCAGAGAAGAAAAAAAAATAATGATAACTGCCTTCCATGGACCTGATGAAGAACAGCATGAGTAAGGCCTCTGATGGGCCTGGAATGTGTTATATTCCCCAACCCTGAATAGCCAGGAAGGCTGTGATTGAAAAGGAGAAATTCTCCAAAAGAACACACCCTACCACCAATAGAAGAAGAAATAAATTTGATGAGAGAGAGGGCCATTCACTAGAGGGTACCCATTGGATCACTCCAATGACACTACAGAACAAACAATGGAAGGCATGTGATAATATTTAAATAAAACTTCTAAAATGTTATTCAAACTACTATTATTTAGCATTCTTCTGTATGTTTATATATGCTTTTATTATAATGATTTTGATGACTAATATTTACTGAGTTTCTTGCCATTCACAAACCCCTCTCTGTGTGTGCATGAGTGTAACCATCAGGACAATATATGAAAGGAGACATTACCAACCCATTTTACAGATGCAACTAACCCAAGGCAAGTTACTGGCTAAGTGGCTTATGAAGCCATATAGGAGTCCAGGTCTTTGGATATTAAATTTTATGTGTGGTATGATTACAAACTGAATGTGCATTGTAACTCTGATGTACAGATCTAGCCTTATTAATACCTATTCACTTTCTGGGGGTTTGGAAGACATGTTAACTATTAATCCTATTTGTTTAAAAACTTAGTCCATCCAAATAATTTAAATAAGTCTTTCAAGAAGACTCTGTCTAGCTGGACATGATGGTACACGCTTCTAATCCCAGCACTTTGGGAGGCTGAGGCAGGAGAATCACAAGTTCAAAACCAGCCTAAGCCATTTAGAAATTTAGTGAGACCCTGTCTCAAAATCTAAAGAATTTTAAAAAGGAGTAGGGACAAGGCTAGGAATGTAACTCAGTGCAAAGGCCCTGGATTCAATCCCTAGTACCAAAAAAACTGGTTCTGTATATGGAAAAAAATAAAATAGCCCTGCCTCCTCTCCAAGATGACATCTTGGCATAGAATAAAGCATGTGATTCATGGGGAAGACCTTCTGATTCAAGGGTGGACAGTGTCCTCTAGCTCTATGCAATCCTGGGGCAATGTTGTTTGTCTCCACATGGTTGGTAGTGTCCTTTTATTTCTGCTTGGTAAGATGCCTGGTTTAAGAGGGAATCTTCTTAGCACTCTTCAAGGCTAGAGAATCCACTGAGATCTGACTGTGCCCACTATCAGTCTTGGTCAGGGAAATATATCCTGGAATCCTTCCTCAAAGATACACCACCCTTTGATTGCACCACGCCTGTGGATAAATGCACTACCTGGACTCTCAACTAAGTCTTAGACTTGTCTACATTAATGAGGACTTGAAGAAAATTTAGGAAAGCTAAAAATTCTTACCCAATTAATCTAACCAGACAGCAACACCAAAATCTTCTCAAGTTCGGTAATATTCTTTGTCGGTGAAAACAGCTTAGTAAAGGAGTTCTCAATAAGGAGCAACCAAGTGAGAACCCTCCACCCATTCCCTCTTTCTGGGCTGAAGCTTGGTGAAGAAATAGGGACATACACTTTCTCACCTCCTTTCACTTCTACTTCTTCCCTCCATCTTCTCATTGGAAGGTGTGATATTTTACTAAATTGGTGCTTCTCATCTTATCACGCCTCAGAATCACCCAGAAGGCATGGTTAAAACAAACAGGCCATCTACAGACCAGGGTTAGAAAGAACAATGGCCACAGCAACAAACAAGCCCAGTCTGGGAACTGGCACCATGATCAGGCCTCCGGTGGACTGGGAACAGCCAGACCCCAGTGCCCTCTTGTGCACGCCGGCAGACGACAAGTACCATGCCCCCCACCAAAGAGACCAGCTTATCCAGAGAAACACAGGCTGTGATGATAGCTACCGAGGTGAAATGCAGTGGGATCCCTGTGGTGCTCTGGTGTTTCACTAACAGATCTAGGGCCAGTGGTCTTATCATAGGTTCAGAGGCTATCAAAAAGCAATGTGTCATCGGGGCGGGGGGTCTCCTTCTGACAGTTGCAACCATTGTTGATTCCCTATGGTCTTGTTTTGAGGTCCTATGTCATTTCCATTGTTTAGCTGGGTTGGGTTTTATTCTCTTTTGTTTTGTTTGATTATGTTAAGTCCATAGCAAGAGAAGCTATTTCAAGGATAGCAAGATACATTATGGTAGCAATCTTGGATTTACTATTGGCTTGTTTTGAAGCCCTTTATCACATTCATTGTTTTGTTTTTATTGTTTCTATTCTGTTCTGTTCTGTTTGATTTATACTATGTCCAAAGTTATCTGCAGCTATTTTGAAGACATCAAGGGGCATTATGGTAACTACTATTGATTGCATAATGTTTGATGTCCTGTATCTCTTATAATGGTTTGTTTTGATTGCTTTTATTCTGTTATTTACTCTTTAAAATTTAAATAAATAAATAAAACAAATTGCTAAACCCTCTCACTGGAGTTAAATCTGGGGTAGAACTGAGAATTTGCACCTCTAACAAGTTCTCCAGTGATACTAATTCCTCTGATCTAGAGACCACACTTGGAGCAGCAATAATGTAAGGCATCTGTCCCCTCCCAATCTCGTGGTGAAACCCCAGTGCAAACAAGGGATTATTTTTCTACACATTGGAAGTTTTTGATATGAATTCTTTCTTGAACAAGAGTGCTTTTGCTACACATTAGGAGAACTCTTTGTAATCTGAATCCTACTAGTTTAGCCCTTGATTTGTTAGCTAGGATCTAGACTAATTTAATAAATCCTTTGTCACGTTAAAATTCCTGGTTTTCAAGCCATTTGTTTCTATTTTGCATGACTGAAGCTGAATGTTACCCCATACATTCTCTTTGTATTTCTTCTGCAATGTTAACTTACCTGAAGGTAGATGAATAGCCTGAGCTCAATGAGGAGAAAATCATAAACTCACAGAAGAGAAAGTAGTCACATAAAATAGTTTCAAAAATATAGCCCATTGGAATTGTAGGAGGAAATTTTTCTTTCCAAATAAGTAAATAGTCTCCCTTCAATTATAACTATATCCTCATGGTGCCTAATCTCTTGAGAAAGAAGCTCAATATTTAGTTGCTGCTTCCTTCCTAGTTTTGTTTGTTTGTTTTTTCTGATATTGTCCAAGTAACTGCACTTCTTCGTCAACTTTTTTGGTCCTTGTCATTTCTGAGTTCATTCCCAAGTTCTTGATATTGTGCCTATTTATAAAACTTTTAAGAAAAACAAACAAATACCTAAGAAATTATAAGGTGCCTACATCTCTTATTATTCATCAGCACAAACACTGTAAAATGTTCTTTTGAAAAGGTCATCCTTTCTCATTTCTCATCTTCCTGCCCTGCAGGGATGACAGGGAAGGGGTTAGGTGCAAACTTAGTCTCATGAGAAAAGGTCCTACTCCAGACTTACAAAGTGTCAAGGATAATTAGTATCCTGCCTGCAAGTAGAAGGATGCAAAAACAGAAAACTGTTTGAGGACTAATTGGGCCACTATCCCTCCCAAGGCTTGCACGCCAACGAGGAGGAAGCAGGGAGAGAGAAGGGCAAACAGTCATAACTGGAATAGTTTGAGGCTTCTTTCAAAACACCCGCATGCTACCAATGTACTCCCATTCCTAACACCATCAAAAAGTGTTCCTTTAAATTATCATTTGGCCTCCAGATGTGCCCTTGTAAATACCAATATTCCTGGCAGGTATGCCACCTTCAGAACAAGAACATTCTGATTGAACAAGTGTAGAGAGGAGGGCAGTGCATGAGTGCTACCCAGAACAGGTTGAACCCAGGTATGGTGCCCCCAGAATCCAGAAGACAGCCTGATCCTTCATTAAAACAACCCAGCTGGAGCTGAAACCCCAAATGGAGCAAAGGCAGATGAAGAAGCCATGCTACTGGTGAACCTCAGAGGTTAAAACTGCAAAATTTCAGGGACAGGACCAAAGTCTTAGCACTGTTCCATTTATATATAGGGATTTTGACTCTAAAATTGTGTAGTGTACAGCCTGGGCAGGCATATGCCATACCCTATGTCATTAGAGGGCAAAATAAATCACCACAAGAGGAAGAAATAGAGTGCTCCCCAGTCTCGATTTCTCTGATTCTATGTTGAATGAAACTTCACAGGAAAAATACTTAATCTCAAGATTTGCCAAGTTGGACAAAAACAGAGATTATTTTTTTCTTTAAAAGCCTTAATTTATGAAGTTAACTGCCAGAACTTCACATAACCTTTAGGTGGAACAAAAAGAAAAAAAATCCAACTTTCAACTGCTGGCCTAGAATTTAAAGAGAAGTAAAAGAAGAACCAACAACAGCAAAAATGTTTACCAGTGACTCCTAAAAAGAATGCTAGTAGGAAAAGACCCCATCAAATATAACAGACCCATCTCAGTTTGGACTCAAGAAAGGCTCCTTCCAGGGAGTGGCTATAGCTCCTCCCTCTTCAGAGGAGCCACTGAACTCCTCCCTAGGACCTAAGTATCTGCCACACTCTACTGATGGCTATTCACTGTCCATAGCAGATAGCCTGTGATCCTTTCTGGTCAAAAATAAGGCAGCAAAATTGACACTGTCAGCTATAGAAAGTCAACTACACCAACAGGTGAAATTTCCCAGTTGTGATGTAAACTCCCATTAATAAGCCAGGTAACCTCAGGCAAGTCACCTTTCTCTAACTTTCAGGTTGTTCACCTGAAGAATCAGGGATCAGATCAGACTCTGGGTGCTGAGTCCTCTCAGCTCTAATATAGCAAACTATCAAAGATTCTCTCTCGCTCTTTCAACATCTTCCCAAAGGTGGGCTATACAAAGTGACCACTGCTCTTAGTTGATGAAGGCAGGAGGCTGTGCAAAGTCAGAAAGCATAGGAAGATCAGACACCTGGTTCTTACGGAGTTTCCTTTAGAATTTCTTTATAAAGACTGTATTCAACATCCTTTGCTAAACATCAAACATCAAACTACATGTAAAGAATTAAATGAATCTACTGCCCCTCAATCTATGAAGATCTTTCAAAGTAAAGCAAGTTTCTCTTCTTGTCCTGTGCTCAATAAGGCCACCTCCTGAGTTCCTCCCGAAGGACAGGCAGAAACCTTTTCTCTCCTTGACTCAGTCCACCTGGACAGTGTAGCAGTCTCTCAACCCTTGGTATTCAAACAAGAATTACCAATGCTTGAGGTTCCTTCCCTAGCACTTCAACCTGGAGGCAGGGCTGACTGTAGTTTGTCCAGTGGAAAATGGACAAAGGCATAGAAGAAAGAAATTTTACTTTCATGCTCTGAAGACAAGATGAACAATGGGAAGCCCTTGTAGGTGTCTCAGGTCCTGCCTTTTAAATTATCCATTTATTCAGGGATGAACTGGAGCTGCTCCAGAAGGACACTAGCTCTTTTCATCTTACTTCCTAGTCTTCTGTTTTTCTGGAAGCTGCTAAGGATGATCATGGAATTCCTACCCTACTCCTTTTTTTCTGATAGCATCATCCCAAATTATTGATATACCTCTCTAATAAAACATAAGATAGCAATACACAATATATATACATATACATATATACCTATATATCAGATTGCTCTGGGGGGCCCAAGGGACATTTTTACAGGTGAGGGCCCAAGATTAAAGAATGTGTGTGTGCAAAACATCAGCAACAGCAAGCAGCACGGAGTAGGGCAGAGAGTAAGAGCAAGAGCAAAAGAGCCCCCTGAATCTTATATTTTATACTTCTTATACAAGTTGTTATCTCATGTTTACATTCCTGCATTGTGCAGTACCAGCATATGCATGTTTACCTGTGCTAAGTCATGGTTACATAATTGTATCCCTTTGTGAGCCTGCACTAGACAAACAAGGTCACACCCTTAGGTGTTCTTAGATGCCCCAGAGCTTTGAAGCAGTCTGAATGGCCCCCACACCCCACCCCCTCAAAGGTCAGGGGTGTATAAATGTAGCAACATCAAGGTCTTGTGTGTAACATTCAAGGCCTGGGTCAAATGTTGAGTAAAGTCTTTGGGTTTGGTGGGCTGGGTCTACAGTCCTTATCTCTGGTTAGATGCTATTCCTAGTGGCATCAGTAGTCAATATTTTTGGTCAGATGCTATACTTAATGGTCAATCATTGCAATGCCTGGTCAAAGCATCTGCTAAGTCATTTCCCAGCAAAAGGAAGGGTGTATGTCCTGAACCATGATATCTTATATGGTCAGCTTTTTGGTCATGCTCCCATATGTCTCACCACACATCAGCACCCCACGAGGGACAGTGCCCTATCTGTTACTCCTGAGCTGCCCAAGCCAGCAGCCAGAGCATCAAGTCCCTCAAGATGGCTCAACTCCCTGTGCACACATGTAGTGGGCCTGCCTCATGCATCAAAAGCAATCACACTGTCCACAACTCTGCCCATTGACTTAACCTACATGTTCTGGTTTCAAACCAGAGTACTTCTGTACAGGGCTGAACAGTGACTGCTGTCCATTTCAGGGCTTGGTCATGGCTAGGTCCATCAGTATATCTGGCATCAGCCAGAGGTCCCTCTTTCCCTTTTGCATGGGGAATAGAAGTCAAGTCCTGTAGTCCATCCTCCCAGACGGGTTCCCAGGCAATGTACATCATGGGTCCCCAAACTGTTGCCAGTTCAGCTGCCAACAGGCTAGCTAAGAAAGAGGCCCACTGCTGGAAGTACATCCCTTAACATGTGAGAGTGGGAGCCTGTGGCACTCCACTCCTGGAATGGACTGTCCACATAAGTACCCAGCCCTCTGTCTGTCCTGTGATTCCTCACAAGCATGCAGAGCAGTGTACAGTGCTGCTGTTCCTCAATCAGGAAATGCCAGGCTTCCTTCCATAGTTGTGATCAAAACCCAGCAAAGTGCATCCATTTCCCCAGTTTTTGCCACAGACATCAGCCAAATCCATCATCGCTCACACTAACCGTTAGGAAAAATGGCAGGGTAGGGTCAATGACTGTGCAACAGGTGCAAACCCGGTAAGTCCTGAAAAGCAGCTTCAGCTGCTTCTGTCCAGCACCATGTTGTGCCCCTTTCAGTCAGCTGGTATAAAGGGCACAAGCAGGGTAGCCAGTACATCTGCCAAAAACCTAACAAGTCCACATACGCCTGTAATTGCATACTGTCATGGTTCTAGTCTTACCTGACCATATAACACCCAAGAATCTGACAAACAAGCCAGTTCCCTGGACCTTATCTTTGTCCATAGCCCACCCCCATGCCAGCAAAGCTTCATTCAGACTGTGCACAGAGGGTTTCAAATCTGCAAGGCAATCAGAGGTTAGCACAATATCATCTATATAAAACAGTGACACAGAGTGTGGCTTGGCCAAGGTCCTAGGGCACCAGGCCGTAACGCAAAGCTGGGCTATGCAAAAAGCCTTGTGGCAACATCTGGAAGGTCCATTGCCTACCCTCTTGGGTGAAGGGAAATTGGTCCTGACCACCAGCTTCAGGGTGGGACTTTACAGTCATTCACCGTGACCCATCTGGTTTCTGCACGGGCTGTACTGAAGGACTCCGCAAGGAGTATCACCCCTGCTTTGTCCAATTTCAAGACAGTCTATCCCATCTCTTCATGGCCTCCCGGCAGCTGGTAGTGCTTTACACACACAACCCAGTGGCCTGTGGGAGAGTCAGTGACATGTGGTATGGATGGCCTCAGACTAGTTTTTACCACATGAATTCACAGCTGGAATTCTTCCTGAGTGGTGTCGAGCCAACTACTAGTCAGTATGTCCACCCCCAGCATGTTTCCAGGAACTCATGTAGGCATGGGGGCAAGCACCCAATACCCAAAATCACGTAGGTCTTCCAGACCATAATGTAGTGACCTGCATACCCTTCTATGCCTGTGGTAGGTCCTGTAAAATGGTCTGGGTTGCCGTATATTAGTGTTGATTCAGCTCTGCTATCCATCAATGCTAGTACATGCTGCACATTCTTTGAGGACCAGTAAATAGTCAGTTCCACATGTGGTATCATCTCCTGGGACCCCCAAGACCTGGGTACCTCAGTCTGCCCCCTAACCAGGATAAAAGGAAGCCAGTGTCACTTCTTCCAGCTTCAGTGGGGATGCTTTGGTTTTCTGGCCCTGGCCCATCAGCCAGTATTGCTGCTCAGGGCATAACTGCCTCCTCAGAGTCAGCAACACATCCAAAGGCTGCCAAACTAATGTATCTGTGGCTAGGCTGGCAGCCAGCAGGTCCGTCCAGATCCAGAACTGATGGACCTTCAGTGGCCCCACAACCTGTCCTTGGGGGACAGCTCTGCTCACCCAGGGCCCCTGTCCTTCTCCTTTGCTGGTACAGTTTTTATAGATCTTGCCTTACTGTGGCACTCCAATTTACATCTCCCAACCCGGTCAATTCATCAGCAGCATTATGAATTGGGTGATCTGTAAAGGGGGCTAGAAGGATCACCACTGATTGTAATGTGCCAGCCAGCTCATTCGCCAGGTCCATGTCCTTCATGCATGCCATCAGCAGCACCTCATTTGGGCTACCGTACTGCAGTGTGAACATCATCTGCCACATGCCCATTTCACATGACACAGTTATCAGGTCTAGATAGTGATATGTTCTGACAGGTCACCTGGATCCTCCCAAACCAGGTGAACCACTGTTACCAGTCAATTTATCTCAGTCTGATTACCTGTTTCTAGGGCCATCCTCTGTACCTCTTGCAGAACCCATCTCATAAAGTGGGTGCTGGCTATGTTGGCTACTTGGGACGTCTCCTGTGGGCTTAAGTGCGTGTTATCAACTCCCCCATTCCATAGCCACACAGGTACTGTTTCACCCACCTTCTGTTTTAATTGTTTTGTTATCTCCTACAGCTCTGTGGCTATACAGGTCATGCACACTGTGTGCTGGGTAGGGGTAGGCAGTCCACCCTGGGTTAGGGGTTCCTCTACCTCTACTTTTTGATGAATGGTCGCCCAAGCATGCAAAACCAGGAGATTTTCCCAGGGGTTTTCTCAGACACGAGAACTTACACTTCTGGAGACATTTCTGGAGGAGGCAGTGCAACCTGAGCTCCACAGCAGTCAGCTGTTGCCCAAAGTCTTCCTCTATCTGCTGCAGCTGCTCTACTTGCCAGGCAAGGCCATCCACTTGATTTACACAGCAGAAGAAAGTGAAAAATAGCCAAGCCACCCACCCTGCCATTTCATGGTGAGAGGCAAAAATTTGTCTGTCTATTGCTTTCAAGACTTTCAAGACATTCCCATGCTCCAAATGGACTGATTCCTAGTCTGCTAGGCCTTCCAAGATGCCAAGAAAGTAGCTACTGGTAGCCATGGTGAGGCTGGGGTCACTTCTCAGCCATTCCCCAAGGCTCTCCCATGCCTTCAGGCACTGTTTTCACAGCCTCCATGGGACCCTCACTTCAGTGACCTGTGGACTACACCAGTTGTCAGCTCACATGGCTTCAGGGGGGCGGAGATTTTCATGGGTGAGGTCCCAAGGCTAAAGATCACACATGTGCAAGACAGCAGCAACAGCAGCAGGCAGCATGGAGCAGAGCAGAAAGTCAGAACAAGAACAAAAGAGCAAGAGAGCCATCTTTATTGTATAATTCTTATATGGGTTGATATCTCATGTTTACATTCTCACACAGTGCTGTGACCAGCACATGCATGTTTACCTGTGCTAAGTCATGGTTACATAACTATCCCACTGTGCACCTCTGCTAGACAACTGAAGTCACATCTTCAGGGGTCCTTAGATGTCCCTGAGCTTTGAAGCAATCCAAATGGTTCCCCACAATATATATGTGTGTATATGTGTATATATATGTATCTGTATTTCTCTGTCTATCTAGATAACCTATATCTATGTCTATAACCTCCTGTGTAATAGTGACATGCTAGAATGTTCTCAAATTATTTTTACAATAACCCTATGAGGTACAACCTTAACTCCACTTTACAGACAAGGGAGCTGGAAGTCACAGTGATTGATTTACATGGGCAGGTAGATTTGGGATGTGCCCCAGTCCGTTCATGCTGCTGTAGCAAAATACCTGAGACTGTGTAATTTATAAAGAAGATAAATTTATTCCATACAGTTCTGGAGGCTAAAAACTCTAAGATCAAGGCACCAGCAAGTTCAGTTGTCTAATGAGGGTTCTCACTGCTTCCAAAATGGTGCCTTGAGCTCCTTAGGAGAAACAAGACACTTCTATCACTCAGGAAATTACAATTTTTGGAGCCATATATGGTTTTACCATAATCCCCCCCATAGGCAGAGACCGAACCCCTGATACCTGCCATTAGATTTTCCAGAAGAGAACTACCTGCCTAGATTTTTATGAATGTTTCCTGGCTCCTCGTACCCATCAGGGTAGCCTGTCTGTTCAGTCTTTCTTCCAAGTTGTGCCTATTTGACTGTTCTTGCCCCAGAACCCACCACCAGCTGTGTCCTTGTCTCCACAGTCCTCCTCCCTCAAACCCTAAGCCTGCCTTTCCCAAATAACTAGTCTTCTCCTAGGACTCTACCACCTAGAAAAAGACTAGTTATTTGTGCATATAGGAGTTAACTATGCCATATTAACATGTGTCACAAGCTGCCAGATGCCACTGTAACTCAAAGGGCATATGACTTTGCCAGTCATAGGTATGGCAGGCCAGAGTCTTTAGCACTGAACAAGTTACAGAAAGAACTAGGTCAATACACTTCACAGGGGAAAAAACTATAGAGTATTAGATTTAGAGAATATTACTATCCAGTATTATTAGAACACCAATCTGGCCATGCTAGCTAGCGCTCTGTATCAGCTTTTCCATAATAAATCTTATTTTCAAGGGCTTGTGACTTACTGTAAAATTTCAATTGCAGCTGAAAAGCAACATACTGAGTTTGCAGCAGAAAGCAGTTTGATTCAAAGAAAAGATAAAAAATCAAGAAAAAACAAAAAAGAAAAGAACATGGATATTTAAAAAGTGGACAGCTAGAGTGTTGCCCTGATCTTTTGTCCTTATGTGAATTAAAGATAACATTCTTTTTAAATTTGTTTCCACAAATTATTAACTCTCATGTTTAAAGAGGCCCACATGGATTCTGAAGCCAAATGCATTTAGCCCCATGATGTGTCTTCTGATTGGTAAACGTATGGTAGTACATAAATAGAACTTTGTTCCATATGAAGAACATAGGTACAATGTCCTACCCCACCCTGAGACTATATTCATGAAAACCCTCCAGGGGACCCACAATGAATCTTGACTAGTTTGGCAAAAGGCAAATGGGATGGTTAAATTTATATGTTGACTTGACTAGCTAAGGGCTACTCAAATAGCTGGTAAAGTATTATTTCTAGGTATGCCCATGGGGCTGCTTCTAGATGAGATTGGCATTTAAATCTGAGTAAAGACTGAGTAAAGAAGATCCATGTTTACCAGTGGGGACAGGCAATGTCCAATCTGTTGAGGGCCCAGATAAGACAAAAATGAAGGGGAAGGGTAAAGTCTCTCTCTCTTCTTGAACTGCCTCTATCATCTCCCACTTATGGATACTGAAGTTCCAGGATTATCACATCCCCCAACCTCCACCACTCTCAGACTGACAGCTATAACCCATTCTCATTTTCAGACTCTCAGAGCTGTACTGATTACTCCACTGGCTTCCTTGGTTCTCTGATTTACAGATGGCATCGACAGGGACTTCCCAGCCTCACAGAAATGTGAGCCAATTACCATAATAAATCCAAAATAAATCCTGATCTCCTTTGGATTCTGTTTCTCTGGTGAACCCTAACATAGCAGCATACAGGAGATGCTCCATAAATTTATAGTCTGTGATGAAGAAAAGGAAAATTATGGTCCAATTAGTCATTTCCTAAAAATAAAGCAACTGCCTATGTTTCTCTCTGTTACCCTGAAGAGCACATTTTAAGACAGACCACCATGATTTCCATACATCTGTTACTATTAATCCAGTTATAATTTCATTATTAAGTAACCTAAGAGATGCCTTTTCCACCAGCATTTCTCCTAGGTCATACATCCCAAGCACAAGAAGTGTCCTTTAGTTCAGAAATACCATCTCCAAAATGTTAGAAGCACACACTTGGATACACAATTCACAAAAGGCCACTGTGATTGTTTGGGAATGGGTCTTTCCCCCAGTTTTTTTTCTAGTTGTTACTACTATATGGTTGCAGTACACTGTTTACATTTCTTGTGGGCAGTTGGTACATGTACGTAGCACATCTCAATTCTTTTTCACTCTTTTCCCTCCCCATCCTCCACCTCTGGATCCCCTTCCCATTTAAAAAAGATCTATTTCCCTACTTCTTATCATCTATATTTTATTTTGTTCTTTATTTACATTTTGGGTTTCTCATATAAGAGAAATCATATGATATTTAAATTTGTGTGTCTGATTTTATTTCACTTAACATTATGGAGATCACTCAAACTAATAAAATTAGGAGTTCCATTTGACTCAGTTATTCTCCTTCTAGGTATTTTCCCAAAAGAGTTACACAGATAACATTATAGTGATACATGCATACCCACGTTTATAGCAGCACAATTCATAATAGCTAAAGTTTAGAAGTAGCCTACATGTTTGTCAAAAGATGAGTGGATTTTTAAAAACATGGTATGGAACCAGCATGGGCTGGGAGAAGCAGCCAGTCCAGCTCCCCCACACATGCAGGGCACCATCAGGACTTTCCCATAGATAACTAGCATGGACTGGGAGAACCAGCCAGCCATGCCTTGGAGAAGCTAGGAGTGTCTGGAGAAGCCTGCCCCACACCCCACTGCCTCCCTGGGAACCTGGATTAGGAGAAACCCAGGTGTCTGACCCATCCCCCTACACCATGAATGGGTAGCCAACATGGGAAGCACTTGAGACCCCACAACTCATTCATCTGGAGGAACCCAAGAAAATATCAAGACAAAGGAGCAAAAGGCAATCTCTGTCTCCAGATCAGAAAGAACAAGTCCAGGAGACATGGACATGGAATAAAGTGGAAGTCACACACCTGAAATTGCTGGGATGATGGCAACTGAAGTAAAAGAAACTACTTCATGAGGCTGTAAAAGAAATCAGATCAGAAATAATACCTCAGAGACTTTATGCAGATCAGGAAGAGATTCAGGCAGAAGACAAAGCACACCTTCCCATGAACCAGGCTCAGGCATATGGACTGGGAAGAGACTCAGCCAGAAGACAAACCATGCCTTCCCATGGGCTAATCAGCACGCAGGTTGGAAAACCAGAAGAACATCCCCCCTCCTCACTGTGGTAAGCAACTGGTTGATTTGGAGGACTCAGGGTGAGATGATAGCAACTGAGGTGAAAGGAATAGCTTGATGCTTGTGTTGTTTGGTTGACTTTGCAGCCCTGGGGCTGGTGGTCTGGACATCTACTTGGAGGATGGCACTGTGCATTCTAGCAACCATGGAGGATTTCCTCCTGTCTTGTTTTGAAATCCAGTGTTTCGTTCTGTTTTATTGTTTTATTTTATTCCTATGTCTGAAAACTTGAGCAACTATTTTGAAGACAACGATGTGCAGTATCACAGCTATTATTGAATTGCTATCATCTTGCTTTGAAAACCTATACAGCTTCTGCTGGTTTTTTTGGGTGTTGTTGTTGTTGTTGTTACTATTGTCATTTTTCTTCTGTTGTTGTTTTTTAGGTTTTCTTGCATCTCGATTTATCTGTTTTTTCTCTTTTCTCTTTAAAATAAAAAAAAGTCATATGTTAACACCTTTTGTCTTGAAAGAAAAACAGAATACCAGTGATTGCAATGCTACAAAAAGTTTTTCTGAAAGGTAAAACTTTGTATTTGGCACACAATGAGATCTTCGCTGTTGTATGCATGTTGATAATTTGTCAAACCTTGGCTGAGGTGACTTGGCTTGCACACCCACAGAGAGGGCTCTTTGTGCCTGCTGCAGCATTTGTGCCATAGATTCAACACCACCACACTAAAGTATTCACTATCATGATTGTCAGTGTCTGTATCCTGGTTATGATATTGTGTTATGGTCTTGAAAAATATTTACTTTGGAAAAACTGGATGAAGCATTTTTGTGTGATTTATAAAATTTCATGTGAGAGTGCAATTATCTCAATATAAAAGGTTTGATTTTAAAAAAGAAATATCTCAGGTAAAAGAAGAAATGACTAAATAAAAGTGTTGCTGAGCATAAGTAAAGAAGACACAGATTTAAAAAAAAAAAGGAGCAGAGGCGGATGAGGGAAACCTTGAATGAACAATATACAAAAGAATTGGAATGCATGAAACAGACTCAAAGAGATATTCAGGAAATTAAAAACTCCATTGAAAGCTGGAAAACTTTCTTGAAAGTAACAGCAGATAGATGTTCAGACCTTGAAGACAGGATGGCAGCTAGTGATTGAGAAAGGAAAGATCTCTTAAAAATAACAAGGAACCAGGAAATAACAATTCAATGGCTGCAAGATGATGCAAAGAAAAATAATTTAAGAGTGTCTGCAAAAAAAGCAGAAGTCAACACAAATGACATAGAGACTATTTACAGAAGCAATAGCAGAGAAGTTTCCAAACATGGGAAAAGAACCTAACATACAAATAAGAGAGGCATACAGAACTCCAACTAGCCATAACTAAAATAAACCCACACATAGATATACAATAATCAAGATCCCAGAAATCCAGCACAGGAGTAGAATATTAAAGGCTGTTAGAGAAAAGAAACAGGTTACTTATAAAGGAAAAGCCATCAGAATCATGACAGACTTCTCAACCCAAACCATCAACTCAAGAAGATCTTGAAGTATTTCAAGTCCTGAAAGAAAACAAATTCCAACTCAGATTGATGTAACCTGTAAAACTATCTTTCAAAATTAATGGAGAAATAGGATACTTCCATGGCAACAACTGATGGAATTCATGACCACCACACCAACCTTACAAAGAGTACTGAAGGATATTCTAGAGAGAGATAAAAATGACCATGGTTCCAGGAACAGCAGTAGAGTGGGATCACCAAGTGGGGCAGACAATTGAATGGAGGGGAGAAGTAGGGAGCCAATGGCAGAAAAAAGCATGGAAGAGATGAGCCAATGCACAATGGTCATAACCATTAATGTAGATGGCCTCAGTTCACCAATAAAAAGAAACACAGGCAGAGTGGATCGAGAAACAAGATCCATCAATATGTGGTATACAAGAAACACATTAACTGGAAAGGAAATTCATAGACTGAAAGTTAAAGGAAAGAAAATAATGCTCCATGTGACAGGAAACACAGAAAAGTGGGGGTAGCTTGCCCACCAACTACAGAATGGATAAGAGATGGCATTTTTATACAATGGAAAACTACTTAGCTATTAAGAAGGATAATCACGAGGTTCTTGTAGATAAATGGATGCAACTTGTGATCATGCTCTTGAGTGAAATGGTTTCGACTCACATATGTGAACATCATGTGGTCTCCCTAGTATAAAAAACTGAAGAAGTTAGTGGGATCCAAAATTTACAGTAGATATTGTGAAAATAAAAGGAGAGGAAATGTCTACAAAGGGAAGGTGGTAGCCATTCTTAATTCTCTATAAACTTGTTTTAAAGTCCTGTATCATTTTCATTGTTCATTTTGATTGGTTTTATTCTGTTTTCTTTGGTTTGATTTTATTATATCTGGTGGGATGGGCAGCTATTTCAAAGATAACAAGATATATTATGGTAGCCACTGATTTCCTATTATCTTGTTTTGAAGTCCTGTATTGCTTTCCTTGTTTTGTTTTGTTTTGAGTGGTTTTATTCTGTTCTGTTTTGCTTGATTTTAGTGTCTGATGGTATGGGCAACTATTTTGAAGATAACAACTGGCATTATAGTAGCCATTGTTGACTCCTATTATCTTGTTTTGAAGTCCTTCATCACTTTCACTGTTTTGTTTTAATTGACTTAATATTATGTTTTATTTTGTTAGGTTTTATTATCTTAAAAATAAAAATATTTTTAAATGGTATTTATACAAAATGTAGTATTATTCTGACTTTGGTTTTTAATTAATAAATTTTAAGCCAATTCAAGGGCAAAAAAAGAAAATAACAGCCAGCGTTCAAGTCCAGGAGAACCCCAGGAGGGAACCCAGCAGTGTAAATCGAGTCAGAGGAGAAAATAGGAAGCTTGTCAGGAAATTGTGACTGCAATGGTAAGCTAGCTATGTCATTGCTACTGAGATCACTTGGTTGCCTATTATTCCTCTAAGGGAAAGTTGATAGAAATTACCTTATGTGGAGGACAATAATGCCTGTCTTATCTTTGTTTCCCTCACAAAAGTGAGAGTCTGCATCTGGGAGGGTGATCTATTTGAAGTTCATGGTTCAATCTCAAATAGAAGGACTGAGTAAAAGAGATGTAGAATGCAGTTTGTTTTTATTAGGTATCCGTGCATATATGCCAGTTGATTTTTAAACATTATTTCTCATAAACCTCATAAAAGCCCCGTGATAGGTATGCATATCCAAGTCCACCAAAACAGTAAGGAAATTAAGACTAATGTACACATCTAAGGTTAGTCCACAAAGTGGCAAAGGCAAGACTGAATCCCTATCTTTCTGTCAAAGCCCTTGATCTTTCCACATCAGCTCCCAGCAATACTTGGATAAAATAGACAAACTACGCAATGGAAATGATTGGAAATAGTCTGAAAGTTTCAAGTTTGATGTCATCTGGAGTAGGACTAAGGAAGAACCTGGCAATCATCTCTACAAAGGAAAGCTGACTTTATGTTAATTGCCCAAACCCAGAAAACTGAAGTTCTGAAAATAAACTTTTGGGATTGCTTTTTTAAAATCATCCTACTATCTTTCTGATTTTAAACGTGAACAGTATTATTGTGAACTCTGAAAGATAAACACTTCCCCATTTTAAAGGCAGTGTTGGTAAATAACTTTTGTCTCTCAGCTCCCAACCCACCCTGCTACACTCTGCTATGCAATGCTCAACTGGAGCCCTGCAAATTTCATTTCTGCTTTCCCAGCAGACACTCAGTCCAACTCTGCTGACTGGAGGTACTAAGGGAAACTGGTAAGGCTGTGGAAGGGGCTCTCTTCCTCCTTTCTGTCTGCTCTGTTCCTGAAGTAGTTGCTTTTCCTAGTTTCAAATGTTTCTGTTGTTTATAGAACCAGTCCTATTGCATCCTCCTGGGATATTAACATCACACAGCTAAACTGGGCATCTTCTCCTACATTCTAATCACCTCCACCTCTTATCTCTGCTCACTAGCTACTACACCTCTTATCTGAAATGCTTGGAACCAAAGTGTTTCAAATTTTTTTCCAACTCTGCTGTATTTCCACATTTACAGCAAGATATTGTGGGAAGAGGATCCCAGGTGTAAACATAAAATTCATTTGTTTCATTCACATCTTTTTTGAGGGTCATACCCTGAAGGTAATTTTATACAGTATTTCTAGTGTACTACAAACTATCATATAAGTTCAGGCATGGAATTTCTACCACAACCTATCATATAAGTTCAGGTGTGGAGTTTTCAATTGATGACATCATGCTGGTGCTCAAAAAGTTTCCCCATTTGTCCTTGATTTAATCAATTTTACCTGAGCAATTAATCTTATTGGTCAACCACAGTTGTGTCCCACCTTATGCCCATCTTGCAGGTTTCCATTTTTCCCCGCCTTGGACCCACCTAACCTCATGACTTAACTCTATAAAAGAAAAAAATCCCTAGAAAAGACCAAGTCCCTGGCAACCTGCTTGGGACCCCTTCTGCCTCTCTCAGACAGAAGCTTTCTCTCTCTTAATAAATATATTTTGCTCTTAACCTCCATTGTTGCTAAAATTCATTCTTCGATTTTGGAGAACACAAACTCATGCTGAACATATAGTAGGTTGAGAGTTTCATTCCCCTCTATCAATAGCAGTGGGTCAGAGAATTCTTCGTGAAGCGAAATGCTACCTTTGTTGAAAGGCAACTGGATTAAACCCACTCATCTGTGTCAAAAAAAAAAAAAAAGCTGGCCTTGGTAAGTACTGAGCTGGGCACTAGATTTCTTACAAAGAAGCAGAAAGAG
Organism: Dasyprocta punctata; assembly: GCA_004363535.1. Lineage (NCBI taxonomy): Eukaryota > Metazoa > Chordata > Mammalia > Rodentia > Dasyproctidae > Dasyprocta > Dasyprocta punctata. The sequence continues at coordinate 72,769 of RJWM01005718.1, forward strand.
CTACTCAAAATAACAAGGATAGGAAATGCAGATATCAAGAAAATTGGGAACAATGGAGTAAAAGCAGTAGAGTTCTACATGGGGAAAATTCCCAGCTCAGGAGTAGGAGAAGGAAATAACAAAGCATAAAAGGACACACTGATAGACACTTTCCAATACAAATGGAGGTGCTGTGGGGGACCTCCCCTTGTGACCCACTAGGTATTTAGTAACATAATTTCTTACAAAAACCAGTGAAGAAGTTGAATTTTGCCTCTAAGTTAACCAACTACAAGAACACAGTCTATACATACTGATGAGAAGAAGCGCTAGTATCTATTATAGAATTTTAAAAACAGGGACACTGGAAAGAAAAGATATTAAACTAAAAATTTAGGCTCTGCTGTCTTTTGAGATATAAAAATGCTGAGAAGCGAGAGAACAATCTCTGCTTCTTTTGAATATTGTGAGATGGGACATAGTTTCTAGTTGCAGGCTAAAAGAACTCTGTTGCCTGAGAGTGTGTGGGGAAGATCCAAAAATCCACCTTAATGAAAATGACAGATTTAGAAGTCAGAAGGCTGAGATCATAGGAACAGACCATAAGAGCAAAGGATTGTTAGAGAGGAACTAATTTGGGAATCCTATAAAAAGAAAGAAAGAAGATTCATGATCCTAACACAATGCATCACTGTGAAGCAGAAATGCTGAAGCAAATTATGATGGAAAAATGGAAAAAACAAGGAGGAAATAAAAGAATGAAAAATTGAAGGTACCATGGGCCAAGAACCTGGGAAGAGATTAAAGCTGGACTTCAAGTGTGAGAAATCTAGTAATGAAGAAAAGATTACATGAGGCACACCTACATAAATATCTTGAGTAATATGTTTTATAAAATCTATAAGGATAAGCTTTACTTCCAAGGGGGGATATGAATTTGTGGCCAAAAGAAATGCAAATGCTAAAAGGGATCAAGAAGTTAAACAGGGAATCTCCCCCCTGACACCATGGTTTCTATTTCTCTAGAAACAGAGGCTTCTTTTTGGCTTTTATGCTGAGAAATGGAGTTAAAGGAATTTGCAATTATCCCTGAAGGAAGTTCACTTGTCTCTGCCACCTTGGGGCAAAGAGGGAAAAAATGGAACAAATGTGACATGTTGTCCTTCCCCAATATTTCTGCTGAACATCTCCCACCTCCAGTTTCTCCTGTGTCTAAAGATGCCCTGGCTTCTCAAACCACTCAGGTTTCCATTCCTTAGTAATTATCATGGCAGCATCGAGGTAAATACTTTCTTGTGAAAATGTAGATTCCTTCCCAGGTTTTTACAACATAAATTCTGCAGTCACTTTGAATATAAACCTTTCCACTTCAGGATTTTATTAATTTGCAACTCAGTGATGGTCTCTAGACTCTACACTGCAATTAAGAGCATCAACTGTGTAATTTCAGAACTGCTCTTTGGTGTTTCCAGTAGTTCATTTAGCTTGAAGAAAACAAAGGCTACTGCAGCCCACAATGTCAACAGATACTGAGTAATGACCCTCGCTCACTGGAGGACTCAAACTGTGATTTCTTTAAAGGAGAAACTGACAGTCATGAAATAGTTGAATTACTTTATGCTATAAAACAAAGGAGGACTCCTAGTGAATCCAAAGTAGGGGAAGAAGGGAACAGGAATTGTAAGTAATACATCATTTAGATTCATTTTAGAATATAAATAGAAGAAACGGTTACTGTGACATATACCCTAAACCAAGGCTTTTACCATTGAATAAAGTAATTATCACTCATTAATCTCTGTAAGCATTATGAAAATGTGTTTATGATCAGGCTCTCAAGTACTTGTAACCATGAATGTAAGGACAGATGAGTCATTCAAAATAAGCAGATAATCTTTCTGTGTAATGAGCCTTGCTCCTTGCAGATCAAAATGCATTGTGGGAATTTCCAGCAAATGATGCTCCAAATATCATTTGTGACTTCTAAGTTTATCGGTGTGATTAAACTTAAATATAATGAAGCACTTATTCTACCTCATCCTTCCGCCTCCCTTGAAATTCTTACTCATGAATTTATTTCAAGCAATTTCAATAACACTAAATAGAGATCTCAGAGTTTATTTTCCCCTTTATCTTCCTTGATATGACTAACATCACATTCAGCCTTCTGTGGCACACTATGGAAAAATATAGTATACCCAGGAAGTTGAAAGAAACAAGGGCTCTGTACCAAACAGTAGTGGGTTTGAGTCCCCATTCTAATCGTTATAACATAAAAGCTATTTAATCTCTTTCAGCTCATTGCTAAAATGGGGGTAGGGTGACTTAAATGGCACAGTGTTCCTCAACAACAGGAACATCACCCACTCTGGGTCAGCATACCCTATGCCTCCTGAACAGTGACAGGAACAGCCTCAATTTTACAGCCTTGGCTATTGCCACACTAGGGCCCATGGCATGGAAAGTGCACAGCCAGTGACTTAGAAAAGATCCCAGAAGTCTTTAGTTTGGTGGCTGATTCATTTGAATTCTTAGAACATTCAGCACTTGTATGTTCAATTTTATATCCTGGGCTAAGCTGCTTTGTATTCATATCTGATTTTTCCAATGGAACTATAGTTGAATTGTGTCATACTGTTTAACCCTTTTTTAAAAAAAAACTAATATCTCATCATCAAATTCAATACATATATATATATATATATATATGGCATTTTCTTTCTTATAATTGTAAACTAGTTGTTATATTATTTGGGGTATTGGTTCTTTTTATTAGGAACCAAATAATAGTGGCTTAAATGGGATAGACATTAAATTCTTTTCTACTAAAGATTTAGAATGTTAGGCAATCTAGGAATGTAGGTAATCCTGCTCCTATCTTGTGGCTCTCAGCTGTCCACAAAGTGAGAACCCCATCCACATAGCTGAACAGGACCTCATTATGAAGAAAAGAATGAGTGAAATTCAATAAGCTTCTTTTTAAAACATGAAGATGAACTTGAACATAACACTCATCATTCTCTAGTATAAGTATAAAATGAGACAGTATAGGATACCAAGTCACTGGCCATGCTAGCTACAAGAGAAGCAGAGAAATAGACTGACTACAGGGAGTACAGAGAAAAGGGAGATTAAAACTTGAGATTCATTACAAAGAGAAAAAAGGAAAGAGAGGATTTTGAGGACCATAGTAATTCATACCATATTTGCCACATTTTAAATTAAAGATGTTGTATAAAATTCTAGCTAAATGGCTTATTTTTTAAAAAATCTTTAGAAAAAAGATTTGGCAACACTGGGTTCAAATTCCAATGTAATAATAAGATGACTTTGAATAGCAACTTCTCTTTTTTAAAGAGCACCTGCAACATCTACCTTTGTCAGCCTTTGTCAGCCTTTATATCTACCAATCAAGCCTTTATATTTTTCTTACATTTTTGTCTTTATTACTCACTCCCATTATTTTCCTGTTCCCTTTTGGCAATGAGTTTGCACTTAATGCCTTTAGCATGGTGCTGACCACCACCACATGGTGCACTCAATGTGGACCAAGCACTTTTCCTATACTGTCTCATTTTATACTTATAGCAATTTTACAAGGTAGCTTTCTTTGCACTGTAGTATAGCTGAATAAACTAAGGCTCAAAGAGGTTGAACAACTTGCCGGGTTGCATAGAAAGTGATAGATACAAGAAATACAAACTTTTTTTTTTTCTTTTTTTTTGTCTGACTGAAATGTCCATGTTGGGAAGTAGATAACAGGGGGGTCTGGAGAGAAACATGATTTCCACTTACCATTTTCTTTGGGGAAACAAATTTCTTCTGTCTTGCCCATGGCATCTTTAATATTGATTCTCTGACCTAAGAACATTTCTGTTAGGTAACTGAGTCATTAAAAGATCACATTTAAAACCCTTATAGAGTGTCCATGAGCTAGCTTAGAGTAAAAGTCATGGAACAAATTCTTACTCCTTGGATGGTTTGAGGCTTCCACTGAGAGTTGAAGAGTATCCAGCTCCAGCAATGCCAAACACACCCCATTCCATCCTCTCTAGTGACCCCACTTTCTTAGGATCCCCTCTGTTTCCTTACCCTCTAGCTACTTTCTTCCAATCCTTCAGAGCCCAGGCCAAATCCATGAAGTCTTCCATAAAGTCTTTCCCAACTAAGCAGTGTTCCTGGTCTTGGTCCCCTTGGCTCTTATTAACTCCAGTTCACTGTGACCCTTGACTACATGCTCACAAACATGCTTCTAACCTACCAAACTGGCAGCCAGCCTGCAACTCAGTTCAGTGCCCAACACAGAGCAAATCCTCAATAAGTCTATGGAGACTGATTAATGCCAGATTAGATATTTCTCATTTTTAAAAAAAAAATCATATGAAAAAAATGTATATTCTTGGTTTAACGTTTCCTGTTTATATATTTGAAACTTGACATTTCTCCTTTTCTTCAAAATTTATCATGCACGCATTATGTACCATGACTTGAAATGGGCACTAGAAATACAAAGGTAGACAACATAGGGTTATATACTCAAGATCTCATTCCAGATGAGGAAGGACATAAGAAAACAAAAATTACATTGCAGGTCAAGAAATGCTTTGTCAGAAGACTGGAGCATAGACAAACAATGTGAGAAATAGTGTTACAGGCAGCTGAGTTAGGTAGAAATGTTATAGGCAGTCAGACAGGGCTGGGCCCTAAAGGAGCCAGTGCAGAAGTTCAGATACCTTGTGACCTCTGAGGAGACAGGCACCTCCTGCTGTGTGCCAGATATGAAGACAAAAGGCAAAGAAAATACAACCACATCCTAAGGATTGGCAGTCCAAATAGCTCTCTATCACCATGAGGAAGTCAGGAGTCAGCATCCCAACCCCCTACAGGAAGAGTCACTGCTGTTAAACATCCCTGCTTACTACGTGACTCACTTCCCCATTTGTCACCGATCTAATCAATTTTACCTGAGCATTAATCTTATCTGTTGACCACAGTTCTGTCACACCTTATGCCCACCTTGCAAGTTCCCATTTTTCTCCACCTGGGACCCATCTAACCTCATCATTTTATTCTATGAAAGTCCCTAGAAAAGACAAGAGTCTCTGGTCCCATTCGGGGCCCCTTCTGTCCCTCAGACAGAAGCTTTCTTTCTCTCAATAAATATATTCTGCTCTTAACTTCCATTGTTCCTAAAATTCATTCTTAGATTTTAGAGAACACGAACTTGTACCGGACATATAGTAGGCTGGGAGTTTCATTCCCCTATATCAATAGCAATGGCAAAAATTCTTCTTCTGTGCTTCACAGAAATAACTGTTCTTCTTTTGTGAGGAAAAAAAAAAAAAGACAGAATCTTGCTATGTAGTTCAGGGTGGCTTTTCACTCACTATGTGGCCCAGGCTGGCCTCAAACTCACAGTGTTCCTCCTGCCTCAGTCTTCCAAGTCCTAGGATTACAAGCATGCACCACCACACTAGCATGCCAAGCTTTATTCAACCAAATGAAACAAGTACTGGATTTATAAGATATCATTATAGAAATTTTCAATTTTGTTTTTCCCACTAGACTTGACAACCTTCATTAATATTTGAAGTTCTTAATCTTGTTTAACATAAAAAGTGATTCATGGCTACAAAACAATTAGTGATAAAGTTAATTAGAATCCAAATTTCTTAATTCTTCTTTTTCAGCAATTGCTCTCTGTTTAAATGGGAAAGGTCACTTTAAGTGAGAGATAAGTGGAAGCAAATATTCATTGCTAAGGCACTAAAAACACCTATGTTCAAAGGGTAGCCATCTCTATTGAGATGCAAGTCCAGGATGAGTACTTTCAGTCTATGGGGTAGGAGGGTGAGAGACCAGTGGGAGTAGTGGTCTCAAGCATTGTGATGACTTGTAGAAGGTTTTGCATACCAAGGAGAATGGTAAGGACAGAGAGTAAGGAGGTATGGGAGGAAGAATCCTGACTGCATATAGATAGTGATGAGCATGTACTTTCCACAAATTTTCTCATTTATTCCTCACAGCAACCCAATAATATTCCATGTAAAATCCATAAGGACTTTACAGAGGAGGAAATTTAGTCACCTTGATTAGAGACAACTTTCCGCAAATAAACATGGTCATTGTTTGGATTATTCTCTCCCCTAAGAAGAAGTATTAGGGAAGAAGAAGGGAATTATTCAGAAAATTTTTTTCATTGATTTTCTTCTCAAACTGTGGAATAAGAAGAAAACTCAGAGGAGAATGCCTGAGAAAATGTAGTTAGAAGCCTCGTCTATCAAATATTCTAAGCACCCATACCTCAGGGTAAAATCCAGCACTGTACCAGATGTATCAGGAGAACAGAAGTACAGCCCTGTCTCCTGCTTCTCATCCTTGACTCTGAGGAAGAAGAAAAAAACACAGGGCTCTTGGGTGCCAATTATGTATTGTTGAAAACAGAAAACTAACAATGGTATTCACTCAAAAATCCAAAAGGACATGAGTCAGTTCTGACAAGCATAATAGCCCTGGCTAAATACTTTAAGAAACCTTCTAATTAAAAAAAAAAAATCATTTCCATCAAAACCGGGTACTGCTAATTGCTCTGTGACTCACTCAAAGAGTGTTTTGGGCAGTTTTATTTGACTTATTTTTCTCAATAAACTAAGACTCTTGCTTCTATCAGTTGGAGAAATAGACTTGATTGGAAGAGAAATAAAACATAATGGAGGACTCAGAAAAGAGACACCTCAGTACTTTTAATGAGAAAACTCAAAGATTCAACAAAGTCATCAGGCTAATGGCATGAACTGTCTTTTTTGCAGTAAAAATGAGCTATAAAGTATTCCTCACTGGGGATTATTGAGGGGCATTAATTATTACCCATGAGAGCAGCAGGCTAATCTCTCAATGCTTATACATATTGAGTAGGTCACGTATCCATGGTGGCTCTGCCTTCCCAAGAGTCCAAGTCATTTATACTGATGCATGGAGCTGTGCAGTGTCCCCCTCATCTGCATTACACTACAGAAGGCCTCTGACCTCACTCTTTCCTAAATAATTCTTCTCTCAACCCACAGACATTCACCAAACACCCAATTTAGGGCAACTACTCTGAATTCAGGTTCTGTCTCTTCTGTCTAGGAATTTATAGCTACCAAGACAGAATTATGAGAACAAAACTATAGTGAAATATGATTAATATAACAGGGGTAGGTACATAGAGCCACAGGAAATAAGATGTGGGGCAGGGGGTGGCACCAGTGAAGCTGACAACTGAAACTGTTGGAGGAAATGCCCCAAGCCAAACCAAACCAAACCAAAAAGAAGACTCTTTGCACCAAGGAGATAAGAAGGCAGCATTTAATCTTTACACCAGCAGACTGTTGGAGTTCATGCCAGTGGACTGTTGCAGGGATAATTTCTCCAAAGCCACCACCATCCTGAATCAGGAAGGAGTTTAGTCTATCTAGAACAAAAAGTGGGAGGTACAAAGCAAGTGACCAATGTTACATGATTGGTTACATGTATTGAATCATACATTGACAGACAGGCTAGTCTTGGAACAATAGAAACACTCCAGGAACCAGGGGAGGAGTTTCTTACAGAATGAGCACAGTTAAGGGCATTACCATAATATACAAATGTTCTGGAGAGAGGGCCTTTACCGAATGAGCATGAATCAGCCCAGGGCGCCTTAAGGTATAGACAGTTACTCTGACTTAGTGTTCATCTGCAGCTGCGCTATGGACACTGTCAGGGTCAACTGAACTTAGCAGAAACAGTAAAACAGCAACTTGGTCAGGGACCTCTAATTGATCATGAAATATCTAAGTTTACCATCTCGTGAATGTGTTTCTACATTATAACTGTGCCTAAAGAAGACAGAAAAGGGAAGACTTCTACGATTAATGTGAGCGACGTTTGACCTGAGTTGCAGAGAATAAGCAAGAGCTTTCCTTTATACATGTGTTTCCTGCTCATCTATAAAATCTATGAGCTAGGACCAGGTTTTGCTCAGAGCTGTATTTTCAGTAATTAGCATTTTACCTGAGATATTTATTTACTGAAGGAAGAAATGAAGGACAGAAAGCAGAGAAGAAAGGAGGAAGGGATTTATTGTACACGTATGGGATAGGAGTATAACAGACGTCTTTGACTTGCCCAACCTCTGTTCTCTGGAATGTAACCACAGGCATTGCAATAACAGCATATTATACTTTAACCACTTAAGTTTGGCCCCAGACATACGCGATTGGTTCAGGAATGGACTGATGACAAAAAAAAAAAAAAAAAAAATGGACCGAACTGCCTTTCTTGGAATTTGGGACTGAAATCCAGAAAACAAGCCTTAGTCTCTCCAGATAGTTGAGTCTGTAACTTAGGTACTTGGTAGCTGTAGAATTTATGTCTTCCACCATGTTAACAGGAAGCAAAAGAAATTCATCTACAAAAAGCAAAGAATAAAATAGATTGGCATAGAAAAGCAGAAATGTGAAACAAGAAGAGATGAGAGATAGCAAGCAGAATCTAAATTTCTACTGTTTCTCAGGTCTTGGTTCCTGATGCTCTGTTACTTCCTGCCTTTGGGTTCTTTGAGTCTCTCTAATTTTTCTAGCAAATTTCCTCTATTTTTTTTAAAGCCAGCTTTACTTGTTTTATGATATTTGTAACCAAATGCACTTTATTCAATGACAGTGAAGGCTAGAGGGGATTCCAGACAGAGGCTTAACATAAACAAAAGTCTTAATGTCTAAAAGGACTTAGAGATTTGAATAATGAGTAGGTGGAATATTGGTCCCCCATTAGCTGAAACAAATGAATAGGGTCTTGAGATGTCAGAAAATTTAAAGAAAAAAGGGACCAGAAATCTGATCTATCTTCTGATATCTTACATTTAAAATATACCTAGAAATCATATTTTAAAAGTCTGAAAAGGATGTTCAAGTTCCACCTGGTAAAGGAGTATAGACAAATAAAAGCATTCAGCGATGTACATGGTATATGATTTGAGGGCTAATGAAGTTTAAAAACTTATACAAGGTCAACAGGAACAGAGACTAGCACCACTAATACAGGACAATTTTTCTCCACTTACAATCAAATGCAACGATCATAGGCTCAGGAATACTTCAAGTTCGCCAGTACAGGACATTCTGCATAATGTGACCATAGGATCATAATATTCACATACTCACTGATCAGAATTAATCTGTTCTACCATTATGTTCTGCATTCTCCACACAAATAGTGATCTGTCATCATGCTGTTCTTTACCTCTTCAGTATACTGAGAGTCACTGAAGTCACTTCTGATACGTTTTCAGTCCACTGTTTGCTATTAGGCAAATTCTCCTGAACCAAGGCACAGAAAAACAGATGTCCTAATGTCTTTCTACACATTCATACAATGGAAACATAGGGTAACACCACCTCTAAAAAGTCCAACTTGCTATGGAACAGATATGTAAGGTAAAGCTTATTAGCATCACAAATAGCATTGCAAAATGAGCCTGCTTCTTGCAAAGAACCGGGCTTCAAGGTTCCTTTAACTTGTCAGCTTCTCCAATATAATTAAAATATGATGTAATTTTCCCAAACAGCATTTGCACATACCCTCACAGGAACTGAATTATTATGTGAGGGGTTTGACCTATATTGAACTTAAGAATGTTGGCAAAAAGAATTCCAAATCACAGCTCTGGAAAGTTTCTCAAGGAATCGAAGAGCAGAAGTTTCTTTTGCTGCATCAACAGAGAAGAATGTGAATCAAGGAAGTCCCTCTTGGTTTTAATAATTTACTGCTTGGTGTTATCTATGTCCGTGTGACCACAGGCTGGAGTACCAAGCATGTACTTAACAACATCCCAAGCACATAAATAAACCATCTTCTGCTTTCAGTCCAGGGAGCAGTTATTGATCTGGGCTGTGATCTTTCCCTACCTGACATTCTAAGGCTTTCTAAAATAGTTCACATTAGGGGAATTAGAAGCTCAAATATTTTTCAGATTTATTGGTTGGAATGCTTCGGTTGCCTAGAAACTAAGACATAGAAAGAAAACTGCACAGGCCATTGGCCACCAAGGCCATCGTGGTCCATTAAGAATCAGACTTCAAATTACATCTCAGGGACTTTGTTCAGTCAAACATCAGACACATGATCTCTGTGGACCTAATTGGAAGAAGAAATTTTGTGGTATAAAAGTTCTCCTCTCTGCGTACCCAGTTGCCTATTTTGGATACTCAACTAAAAAGTCTGCATTCTAGCTCCTACTCTTTATGTGATTTTGGAAAAGTCTGATTGTTTCTCAGAACTTCACAGTCTGTGGTCATCAGGTACTGATGACTGGCCACCTAGTGGGCATTTTTTAGCCCTCTTTTCTTTTGATTGTCTCCTACTACAGAGGTTAAATTATCTCTTTTATAATCTTTTTTGTACTCTTTTATAATCTTTTTTGCATGATGTATGGTAAAGTAAGATGAAGGAATTCTAAATGAGTTTCCTCTTTTAAAAACAAAAACACAAGAGGAACTACTCTCCTGCCACCTCAAATACACTCCTGGTGCCCTTTTTTAGATCTTTTCAAGGAAGTTGTGACGCTTGAACATTGCCACATGGTGTCACGACAGAGGAGAAAGACGAGAGGAACTGACTTCTTTGGAGAGGTATCACTGAGCCAAAGAACTAACCTAGACTATAACCTCCTCCAGACTTCTTGTTAAGGAAGCAACAAGCATCTTTATATGATGTAAGTTCTGGGTGGTAGGTTACTTGTAGCCAAATCATTCCAAAAATATGAGGGTCAAACTAAAGTTTCTATGGTTTTTCCAATCATAAAATTTACAAAGTAGTTTTCAATGTCTATTTTTAGCTTCTGAGTCTTTTCCATTAGCTGATTTATCCATAAGGAAAGCATAGTATTACAGTTACCAAAAGCATTACTTCAAAATGATAAATTTTTTTTAAAAAATTGAGTTGATATTCCTATAAAAAGTTGGAGCCTCTGTCTCATCAATGGCAAAGTATGACTTTGGCAGAGCAGTGAGCACAGATTCATACTGAGCATCTGTATGCCGTAACATGATAGTGTGCATTGATAGTACAAAGGAAATAAGATAGGAAACTGGTCCGTGGCAATAGCCAACTGAATAAACCATTGGCACGTGATCTGAAAACCACTGATAAAAAATTTTTCCAAAGTGTTTCCAACTCATCTATCCCCAGGAGTTTCTACACAATTTTAAGTATTCCTTCCAAAAGAATCTTCTTGAAACATATAAGAAAAGTAACACATATACCTGAGGAAATGAAAGGCAGAACAGATGGAGTTTTGTTAAAAGACCATATACTTTATCATTAGAGGGTTGTGTATAAGTCCTTGTTCTACCACTTAAAATCCATGTATCTTGAAAAAAAGTCACTGGAGCCCCTAAAAATTACTTATACAACATCCTGCCATTTCTTTGTGGCCTCAGTGTCTACATGTGCCACTTAGGCCAATAATGGCTGCTCTGCCTGTCTTCCAGGGATACTGTGAAGTTAATGTGAGATAATTGAGAGAATGTGACTTGAATACTGGAAAGCTAAGTACCAATACAAAATTTTCTCAGGCAGTATGTAGTCATGATTAAGACAGTGCATTCTGATGCCCAAAACACACCAGGTTGTGTCCTGTCTCTGTTGGGTTCAGTTATATTATTCTGACCAAGCTGCTCAACCTCTGCAAAATTTGAGTCATTTTCTTTAAAACAGGGTTCCTAGCATTTACCGTATAGCTTTGTGGTTAAATTAAATAAATTTCTGTTAGTCATTAAGTAAGTACTTAATGTAACAGTAGTGTTTGTTGCTTTTTTCTTTCACTCTACCCCTCCCTTTCCTGTCCCCTTTCCTTGCCGGACAGCAAGAGTAAAACCCAGAGAAAGTCTCAGCACATGCCACCTCTCAACCCTACCTAACCATCCATTACAAAAGGCCACATAGCCCCTGAAGGTTCCATGAAACTCACAACTGAGAGAAAAGGATGAATCCAAAGCTTTACGGTTGGCACAACCAGCGTCCAGATGCCCTTCCTGACCACCACTGCCTAATCAGTTCCTCTGCGAGTGAAGTTTTAAAGTAAATCCCTCTTACACAAGATGCAAGCTGCAATGCTTACCATTGCTCCTGCTAGACTTCCTGCCTTGGGAAGTTCACACTACCAAGATGTGGCTGTTTGTCAAAGCTGATCCTAAACCTGGCTGGTTCTGTTTTCCACAAACAGAGCTTGGGTCTCTTGCAAGAGTTCACCTGCAACTTCTACATGGAAGTTCACACTCCAGCCTTGCCTAGAGACTCCCGAGGGCGCATCCCTTGAGAATAAGAAGCAGCAGCTGAATGTCCTTCCACCCATTGCTGTTCCAATGTAGGGGAAATGATGGTGTTGGAGCCAAGTCTTCCCTGGCTACCCACAACCCCAGGTAAATGCCCTTATTTTTGGAGTAAACACACTGATGTGCTGTGTATTTTTCAGTGTAATTACTTAACTGTTTCTCCCACCAAACTGTCATCTCATGGAACACAATAGCACCTCCATATTCATTTTTATACTTCTAGGCACTAGTACCAATCCCCATATATAAACTATTAGTTAGTGTTAATTTACCTAAATTATTGAACTGCCAAATCCTAAAAAACATGACCAGCATTTTTAGAGTGTTTGAGTACTGTATAAGGAAGGTTCTATGCACTGCCCATAAAACACTTTCAGATATGGATTACACTACCAGTAGGTACTCTTCACTCACAGAACCAGTGGCCCAATGCAGAGAAACAGAGTAAAAAATCTAGATCTCAGAAAAGCCATCTTCTCAATCACATTCTTACCAATATCATGAGCTCCATGAACACAACTGTCCAAGCTACTCCAGCACCATTAACATCTACCATTCATGCCTATCTCTGAGCTCTGTAGGCTACTGGAGACCAGGGCTACCACGATACATGACATTCAGCCCCAACTTACCCTGCAAAGCCTCATTTAGCCTTGAATAATTCCCTGATGAGAGATTTTTCTCCAGGACACTCTTCACTCTACTGAAACCTTTTTCATACATTTTTTGACTTTTTTTTTTTCATTTTATTAAGAATAGCTATGCTGGATCAGGGAGGTTCCAACCAGAAGACAATTAGCCTGCCTTCCTGGTGTTGTGCATGGCGTGGACTCCAGGAAGAGAAAGATCTGTGCCTCCTGTGCGCCTACCAGTGTGCAGGCTAAGAATCAAGGACACCACCACCACCACAACCACCACCACCCTCCGCCAAGCGACCTGCTGGGTTAGAGGACTGGCTAAGTTGATAGCAATTAAGGTACATAAAGCAACTAAAAGCTAGTGTTGTTTGCTTGATTTTGCAGGCCTGGGGCCAGCAGTCTGAGCATCTCTTGGGAGGACGACAGTATGCAAATATGGGGGATTGCCTTCTGTCTTGTCTTTGAGGCCCAATATTGTTCTCATTGTTTTGCTTTTTCTGATTAATTTTTTTTTTTGCTTTATTTCATATTCTGTTTTGTTTGGTTTTATTCTGTTTTGGTTTGGTTTGATTTTACTATACCTGATGGAATGGTCAACTATTGTGAAGATAACAAGATATACTATAATAGCTATTGTTTTCCTAGTATCCTGCTTTGAAGTTCTGTACCAGTTCTACTTCTTTGTTTTGATTGACTTTGTTCTGTTATGTTTTGTTGGATTTTACTATCTTTAAAATAAAATTAAAGAAAATAAGACTATCTAAACCACTGACGAGAATTCTCAACTTCCTGCCAATATACTAATCTTCCTTCCTATATGTGCATCTTTTCTTTCCTCCTTTCCTCCAATCACAATGAATAAGGAATCCCTTCTCCCATCTAAGAATAATTATTACACTAAATTCTTCCTCAGGGCCCTGCTATTTTTAATTATCTGTACCATTCTTGAAACCTCAATTTCTTTTCTAATGCATCTTTCCCAGTGGCATGTAACATCCTCAAATATCTTGTATAATTAAAAGTTAAATAAAAACAAAGACAAAATAAAAATTCTCATTCACTTGGATATTTTCCCAAATGGGTCACTTATATTTACACAGGAGCCTGAAAACAAATGCTAATGGCAGCTATTTCATAACTGTCAAATTTTGGAACTACCCAAGATGTTTGTCAGTAGGTGAATTGGTCAATTAAACTGTGATGTGTCTGGAAAATGAAATAGTATTTAGTGCTAAAAATAAATGAGCTATCAAGTAATAAAAGACACAGAAGAAACTTAAATGCACATTACTAAGTGAAAGAAACCAATCTGAAAAGGTTACATGCGGTACAACTCAAACTCTATGACATTCTAGAAAAAGAAAAAGTACAGAGACAATAAAAGCATGGAGATAATAATCATAAAAAAAAAGACCAGTGGTTGTCAGGGATTAGAAGAAAGGCGGGATGAATAAGTGGAATACAGAAGATTTAGAACAGTGATACCTGCCATTATACATTTGTCCAAACCCACAGAAGGTATGATACCAAGAGTGACCCCTAATCTAAATTACAGATGCATGATTGTAATTATGTGTCAATGTAGATTCATCAACTCTAACATATGTACCACTCTGGAGGGGATATGAATAACAGGAGAGACTGTGCATGTATGTGGTGGTGGTGGAGTTTATGAGAACCCTGTATACTTTTCATTCAATTTTGCTGTGAACATAAAACTGCTCTAAAAATAAAGCCTATTAAAACTGGATCAATACAAATTTTTAAAGAAATCTTCATTCAACTCTTACCTTCCATTACTTGATAAACAGGCATTAAAATAATTATAAATATTGATGAGTTCCATTATAAAGGGATAAAAAAATAACAAGGCAGAGATAACATAGAACACTTTCATCACACAGCCTTCCAATCACCAGTCTTCTCAGTCATCCTTGATTGCAAACAAACTGTTGATTAACTGCCGTAGATCTTAAGCCTCTGTGGTCCCATCAGTCTCAGCCGGTATCTTCAGTCATATTACCTTTTGTCCCTGCCAAGAGGGTTTTTGGCTATCCAAAGTGAGAAATCAAATCTTGGCACTTGTAATGTAATTTGGATTAAGTAGATATTCACTTAAATGACCTCTACTGACTAAGATGACAAAAGACCTTCTGGAGACTGCTGGTCACAATCCCAAGCATCCTCGTCAAGCTCCTAGCACAGTCTCTGTTAACATGCTCTTCACCTCCCAGCTGAGCCACAGGCTCATGTCTCACACAAAAATATATCACAGTTTATCTTTTATAATATATAGTTGCTATATATGCACAATATATATCATATAATAAATGGGTATATGTTATATATTCATATATTATAAACCAAGTAAATATGAATAGAAAGAGACTAATTTCTAAAACTAAGTCAAATGTTTTACGACTTCATAAAGCTGAGCTATTAGGAATGGCTAGTGCGGGCCAGGGATGTAGTTCAGCAGTGCAGTGCCTGCCTGGTAAGCATGAGATCCTGAGTTCAATTTCTGGTACCAAAAAATAATTAATTAATTAAATAGACAAATAAGAATGACTGGTGATGCTATTCCAGTCCTTTGTGTATACTCAAAGAAATTAAAGACAGGGTGTTATAGTCAGCAGACTATATATCCTTGTTTATTGTGAAATTGTTAAGCCTTAAAGAAGAATGAAATTATGTCATTTTGCAAGAAAGTAGATGGAAATTATCGTGTTAAGCAAAATAAGCCAGACTCAGAAAGACAAGAATTACATGTTTTTCCCTAATACACAGAACCTTAAAAAAATTACATAGAAAGAAGACTATTAGATAAGAGGAGGGGAATAACAGAGAAGGGCATGTAAAGGAGGATAATGGGATGGATATGATATAAATATATGCATGTATAAAAATGCTGCATTCAATGAATATGCATTAATAAAATATGTTTTAAATTAAAATCACTTATAACTTTGTAAAAAACTAGATGGTGGCTAGTGAAGTTAGTGTGGATAAGAAATTTTTTAAAGAGCAGGGGAAGAGAGGATTTTAAAAGTATTCTATATTCAGATTTCCTGCAAGTTCTGCAGTCTCATTTCATTTTATAAGAACTCAACCCAGGAACTGCAGATGATGCATCAAGTATGGTTATGCAAAAAAAAAATGATGCTGTGCTCAAGAATAAAGTATCCATCCTCAAAGGCCTTGTTTTGTATCAAAAGATCATCAAAGAAATGTACCTTTACATATGTCTAAGTTAAAATAACTTGTATGATGATTGATCAACTCTCCCACTGCTGGGACAAATTACTCAACACTTGCAACTTAAAGAAGTTTAATTTGGCTCACAGTTTCAGGGGTTTCAGCCCATGGTCAGTGGCTTGAAGGCAAAAGGGCATGGTAAAGCAAAGCCGTTCACTTCATGGAGGCCTGGACATAGAGAAGGTTGAAAAGAGAACCACAGAAGAGAAGGCTAAGAACCAGATACAATTCCCAAAGTCACACAACCACGCTACCCACCCAGACAAACCAAAAGTGTGCTTTACTAAAGATATCCCTTAATCCAGTCAGATTGGCAATTAACAGTAACATCCAGAAAACCAATGAATTATGTTTCATGCTACCTCATTTTAATCAGATTTTTCAATGAACCAGTCAACAGCTGGTCTTGATCACATAGGATCAAAGGGATTTTAATGTTCAGTGTTAGATTTTGTCAGCAGCAACTGGCTGCCCTTACATAATACCATCATCTTCAAATTTCTAGAGCTAGACTGAAAGATCAAGGCCTTCAGTTGTCCCGCAGCAAATAAAACATGTCAGTTATGTCATCAAGTAGATGTTCAATAGATTACTGGCAAAGGAATATATTAACAAATGGCAATAGAACAAAGATTTGGAGGTTCTTCAAAAGTTCATCACATCTAGTTCTTTACAACTAGTCTAAACTAGTTCACTGAAATGTTAATGTTGTCTTTGTAAG